>JASDQU010688459.1:20424-38994 GCA_032191745.1 Picea mariana
TATATATATTGTCACATAGATCCACTTTGTATTGGTTTGTGGCTATGTTTTATCATCTCGTAGCTCCACTGTGTATTTTTTGTGGCTATGATCAGTTCATGTCATGGAGGTATGGATCCACATTGTATCTTTGGTGGCCATATCCTTAGTCAATATTTTTCATGGATCCGCAGTGTATTCAGCGACCATGCTTTGAGTCATCTCGTATTTCGAGCATAGGTATGCCTACCTCGGAAATGGAACATATATTAATAGTGTTTGATGGTTCTTTACAACTTCTTCTAGGTTCTCCAACTCCACGCCCTTGCATTAAATAATTGTAAAGTGTTTTGGCCATCAGTTTCTCTTCTAACCTCACACTTTAGGAGGCAATCTGTTACACACAAAAATTCCACACTTAAGTACCTCACCCTAAGTGTCGCAAGTGTCACATACACTGACACCATGAAAGAACATTTGTCACGATCCCTAGTCAATGTGGAGGAGAAATATATTATATAAAGGTCCAAATATTATGTGTATGTGAATTAATTATTAATATTCATAAAAAAGAAATTAATTTAGTGTGAGAATCCACGTCACATTTGGTTTCCTATTTTCAAGAAGAGGTTGAGAATCTCATGGATAGTTAAGAGATATTTACTCCTTAAAATCCTTGAGAGATATTTTCTCCCCAAAATCCTTGAAGAGATATTTTCTCCCTAAAAATCTTGGAGATCCCTTCTTAGTGGATCTTATGAGTGATCTTCTCCATGGAGGTTAAGCCTCCAAATCTTATATAATGAGGGTTTTCCATGGAGAGAAAGGAGGAAGCTTTTGGATATCAAACTTATGATCTTGGAAGCATCGTGCAAGGGTTGGACGAGGAGGACTTGGAGAGGCTGTTGCAACTTCATCTACAGATTGTAAGTATCTCTTTAAAGTTCTCATCAATATTACTTGGCCTGTTCCCTTAAAGGTTGTGTATTGTTGCATATGATTGTCGATCCGGTAGATGCATTTGATTAGTCTAATGTTGTAGAGTAGAGTAGGAGTTCTTTGCCTTTTTATTGTCCATTGTGTTAGCGCTCAAAATATTTCCTTTAAATTTTTAAGCGTCTTCATCAATTTGTGCTTGACTCGCCAAATTACTAATGTCTTTGGAGAGTATCATAACTTCTAATTCCTTCATTGAGTCTTGACAAGCTCCCATTGATCACGTTTGCCCAAGATTCTTGTGACTCTGTCTTCTGATCTACCTTCCTATCATGACAAAATCATTACTAAGGCTACTTATTGTCATACCTTTTTCATTATATCCTAAGATTTTTATGTTTTTAATAAAAAATAATAAAGTCTTTATATAAAAAAGGTAAAATCTTTTTATAGAAAAAGGTGGCGTGTGCTTAAGTGTCCTAAGTCTATCCTAAGTCAAGCTTAATCTATCCTAAGTCAATCTTATCGACCAAGTTAGCGCATATACCAAAGTCTACCAATTCATATATCGAACTACACTATACATCAAAACAACACACATTTAGTCATATGACGTGCCATAGGTTGGGCGACACGTCTTTCATTTGAAAGAGCAGGTGTTAAAAATTTCAGGATGCTAGCTCAAAGCCAGGTGCCAAGAGATTGTGCAAAGTTTGATTTTGATATCCAATTGTTTACAGAGATTGAGGTATATTGCGCCAAGCTAACAGGTTTGAAGTCACATGTGTCAGTTGATCAACAAAATCAAAGGCAAAGTCGTGTTGATTAGTTGCTTGCAGTTTATCTTATGCCAAGTGTTTTCAGATCTGCAAAGGTGGAAAGGTCATACCACACCCATGTACACAAAATTCGATAGCATGATGTTTTGATAGGGTTTTCATAGGGCCGATTTCACTCATTCAAAGCTTGTAGTTTCAGGCTAAATATTTAGGTTTTAGGGTCTCATTTAACAGAGGAGATTTATTTACATATCTCTCTAGTGATGCCTTTTGATGCCTCACTCAAAACTTTGATGCACAGGTGCCCTAAGAAAAATCTTTCTATGAAGGCGATCCTCAAGATTATTGCTATTGACTTTTTGCTTGATGGTGCTAGAAGGTGTTTTTGCCTTATCACCCTCACCATTTGTATCTTGAAATTGGCATAACTGGACAAATATAGAAGTTCATATCCTATTGCATGCAATGGCACTGATTATGCTAAGGAGGTCGAGTTGACTTGGAAAGGAGATGTTGTTAATTTGTTATGGCAATACATGGAGTTTGATCATTATTTTGGGCATATATTAAGCTTAGTATATTTCAATATTATCCACAGACCTATTCATACCCATACATCAGTTTTCAACAATCGTTTTGTTTAAATGACTGGGGATGTCATTTTTGGATCAGATCTCTGAATCTCAGAGGAATTGAGGTGCTAATAAGTGTTTTTATCAAAATGCTAGCAATCTTAAGAGTCAACTTTCCTTATCTGAAATGACACTACATCCAAGATGGCAAGCGCTAAGAATGACTCTAATCTCATTTTTCCCTACTTTATTATTGTGTTAGTTGAGTACGTGCGAAAACGAAGCTTCTTGGAGGCTTGCTAAGAAATCAATCTTATGTAGATAGACTGGGAGACTACTTTAGAGTTCGGTTGTGTGAAAATAAATTTCAAGGAGAGATCAAGTAGGGCGAATCAGGCATTGTCAAGCATTTGTTTTCTCACTGTTCCCAGAAATCATAGTTTGAAATCGCCAGTTTGAGGAGCGCTTGGATGGCTACAGGAAACAATCTTGATCAAAAAATTGTTGCCTTTAGAACTATGGTTGCAGCGAACAATCCTAATCCAATCACTTTCTCTTTTAGAAATATGGAAGAGGGTCAGACTCAAAGCCATGTTACTGGATGAACCTCTGGATGCTGCATGCCATCTATATTGATTGCCTCCATTTTCTAGTTTTGTTGTCTCAGATGGTTCATGCTCAAAGAATTTGTATCCATTAACACTAGCAGGATTATATGGAAATTTCTCCCATAAAACAGAGAATTGTTAGATGAAAAGCATAAGGAGGTTTGTAAAACAGTGGAAGCAATATCTCAGAGGCAAAAGGTGTAGATATTAAAACAGAGGATCAATAGTCAAAAGAAGGATGCAGGGACTTTGTACAACAAGGGATGCTTGCATATGTGAAGAAATGCAGTTGATAATTCAAGCATAAAATCAGGCTACAAATTAGTGGGAGAGGTTTCTTTGAAGGAAGGCAAAGAGGTTGTTGGGTGGATCACTCCAATACCAGGCAAAATTGGACCAATGATTATTGCAATGCTTCTTAGAAATACAGTAAATGATGCAAAGTGGGCTTGTGAAGTGTAAGTTTTAAACCTGCGAAGTAAAGCAATGCATATAGATTCTTAAGCAATACAAAAATTAATCAATGGCTCATACACAGAGTACACAGAGATTTTATACTGGAAACCCTCAACCGGGAAGACCTTTCTTATTTTCATTATCCCGAATTTCACCATTCGCCATACAATATATACAATGTTTTTAGGTATTCCGTAGATACCAAAACCCTAATCCCTTAATCCGGGATTAGTTTACAAATCCGCTAAAAATAGCAAAAACCGCCCAAAAAAAAATTTCGGGGCGTTGCCCCGGGCTACCGCCCGGTGCCGAACGCTGTGTGTAACCAGGGGGGGGGGCATACCTGCCCCCCCCTGGGACCCCCCTAGGAAAGCACCCAGCTCACACGGCAAAGCTCTAGGTGAAGGGATCGTCAGACGCAGTTGTCGTATCTGACACACCCATGCACACACACATGCAAAGAATATAACACATACCCAACATGAAGAAGTTTCCAGTTGCACATCAAAATTTTGGTCTTGAATTATTTTCAGTTTTTTCTTAAGCTTGCTAAAGTATTGTAGAATTGAAGAAAAGATAAAGAACAGACTGTATAAAGAGTTGGTAGCACTAAACATCAATTTTATACAGAGTATGTTGCAAACTTCTGTAGATGCTCGATTGTTTCAGATTTGATCAAATTTGACTATTTCTTCAGCATTTTCAGTGATGAGTCAAGCTCCAGGTGGTGAAGAAGGTTCAAGAAGGCCTCGATCTTCTCCAAGATGGCTCGAGTGGCACTTGAAGCTATTTTTCAATAAGGAGGCTTAGTCCTTAAAAATAGGATATTTTATCCTATTCTTTTGCAAATACAATAGTTTAGATTTGCTAGGTGGCTTTCAGATCCATCTTCTTAGGATCTATAACAAATATGTATTCTCTATATATATTTTAGAAATTGTAATGCAAGAGGGCGGGGGAGAGCAGTCTTCATGACTGTGGTTCGACCTTTGTGAATTATAAGAAAACTATGTACTAAGATTTTTGCTGAGTATATATATGAATGCATAATTTCCTCTCTAATATTTTTTATTAGAATTCCATTACTTTCCATTTCTTTTCTTTATATGTGGATGAATTGCAAAGTTCATAGTGTCTATAGTTCATTTGATGACTAAGAGATGCCATTCTTTTATTATATTAGTGGATTTAGATCTCACATATAATTCACTTTTGTAATTGACCATTTGTATATGCTTTTAGTGTATCTGAGTTTGTTGAAACAGTAGTGTTCTCTATTCCATATCAGTTTTAATTCATTTGATCTGTTTAGAGAGGACTTTGCTTGTTGGAATGTGTTCATCATACTCTTGGCTAAGTGAGGATTAATAGTTCATAGATTGATCCACCCTACAAATTCTTTCATCCAACCAAATAGCTTTATGTTACCAAGCTCGTTGCCTTTACAGTCAGGGAGTGATTCTTGGAGTGATAACAAATTGGCGACGTTGTCGAGGAACGATAGTGAAGCTAGTTTCCATGGGAGAACGACACAGGTCCGAATTTTGATGGAAGACAAGGGAAGGACACAAAAATCGACTGTAACAATCTGCCTGGTGACTCCATAATCAAAGACTCCATTGGGGAGGATCCTGTTGACAGGAAGATGAAAGGGCATAAGGGATAAACTAGGTATCAGTTCATGAGATTTCTTCATGAACTTTTATTGTTCTTTATCAACTCATTTTTTATTTTCCCTTCGCATATTAAGAGGATCATCTTTTGTTTTGTTTATTGGGATGATCATCAACCTACCTTTATATATCCATCCTTGCAAGAGGAAAATTTGCAGCCTCCTTATGTTGTTGATGTTGTTCCTATATCTTTACCTAAACCTATTTATAAAGATGAGCTTTGCATTCAAATCCCTCTTGAATATGGTCATCCTTGTGACCTTGAGGAGATTGACACCGATTCAAAGCCTTCTCAGATCTCATTATCTTCGATTATTATTGAGCCTGGCCATCGGCTTGTTAATCATCATGATCATCCCACTGCTTTTCAAATAAGAATCAGAATGAAGATGTTTAAGCCTTTAAGGATGCCATATCTCCTCCATCCTTATCCTTTTGATTGACTTGAGTATCTTCCCTATTTTTCTAGAGAAGATCATGTCACAACTGATAGACATTTGGGGGCTTTTGAAAATTTTGTTGATCAATTCAATATTATTCATGATGATGTTACTATGAGGTTATTCTCCAAATCTTTGTTTAGAGATGTTGTTGTATGGTTTAAGAATTTGAGAGTTGATTCCATTGGTTCTTAGATCGAGTTGTCCAATGATTTTTCAAAGCATTGGGGTGAGAAAAAATCTTTTGATTTGTACCTCGCTGATTTTTATGCTTTGAGGAGAGGCGAAGAAGAAGTCTTGTCTGTCTTCAATAGAAGGTTCTACAACATTTATCATGACATGCCTTTGGAGATTCAGCTTACAAAGACTGTTGCCATGGTGTTCTATGTTATGGCTCAATATTCAGACCTTGTCCTTCTCCTAAGAGAAAGGAAGTCTTCATCCTTAGCATGCTTATTTGAAGATGCCCAATAAATTGAGGAGAACATCTGTGCTTCCAAGAGAGTTCGAGATCTAGCTTACTTTGAAAATCTGCACGCACATGAGCAAGGTAACTGTCAGTATGTTTCAGATTTTGAGCAAGAAGGCAATGAGTATGAAGCAGATTTGGAACAACAACAAGGATGTAAGTATATGTCAGATTTGGAATCACATTCTTTAGGGTTTACAATTTTTTCTATGAACAGGTATGCATGTCAAGTTTATGATTAGTTTTCAAACCGTTTGGAGCATGAGGTAACTAAGGACTGCATAGATAATTGTATGTTTCTAGCTGATCATAATCAATATGATTTAAACCCTATTTTGCAATTATCTTATGATCATTATTCTAAAGAGGGAGTTGTTGCTACCAATGATCAAGATCTGATCATAAGGGAACTAGAGGGTCATCAGTTTTCAAGCGGAGAGACATTCATAGATGAGGCTTTCATGGATCAACATGCTTCTTATTTCAGTTTGAAAGATCCATTTGCAACCTTGTTGGGGTCTTATGTTTTAGATCACCTGAAAATTTCAAATTACATTAACTCACCAGCACTTCCGAGTGAGTTTTGTTTCTTGAAGGAATTTTTATTACTGTTGTTATATTTTAGACATTATCTATTGATCAGTGGTATGGACAAGATCATTTCAATTTTGAAACTACTTGAATAGCTATTATGGAAGTATGCCTTTACTTGACCAACTTGCAGAACTGGTTAGAAGTAGGGTAGCATAGGAAATAAAGCTCACTTCCTGAGCATTTGTTTTCCTTCAAGTTTTTCAGCAGTTTATCAGTTAATTGCTTGAATAAATGGCCAGTTTTGAAAGTTTGCAGAGAGAGGTTGCACAGTTGAATCCATATCCCAATGGAAAAAGCCACTGGAATTATTAGGTTCTTGGAGCCTCGCAAGGAGGTCTCCATCCCAGTTGGAGCTAGATCTTACTGCTCAAAATATTTCCTTTAAATTTTTAAGCGTCTTCATCAATTTGTGCTTGACTCGCCAAATTTCTAATGTCTTTGGTCCGTATCATAACTTCTAATTCCTTCATTGAGTCTTGAAAAGATCCCATTGATCACTTTTGCCCAAGATTCTTGTGACTCTGTCTTCTGATTTGCTTTCCTATCATGACAAAATCATTACCAAGGCTACTTATTGCCATACCTTTTTCATTAGATCCTAAGATTTTTATGTTTTTAATAAAAAATAATAAAGTCTTTTTTATAAAAAGGTAAAATATTTTTATAGAAATGTGTGCTTAAGTGTCCTAAGTCTATCCTAAGTCAATCTTATTGACCAAGTTAGCGCATATACCAAAGTCTACCAATCCATATATTGAACTACACTATACATCAAAACAACACATAGTTAGTCATATGGCGCACCATAGGTTGGGCGACAAGTCTTTGATTTGAGAGAGCAAGTGTTGAAAAATTCAGGATGCTAGCTCAAAGCCAGGTGCCAATAGATCGTTCAGAGGTCGATTTCAATATCCAATTGTATGCAGAGATCAAGGTATATTGCGCCAAGCTAACATGTTTGAAGTCACAAGTGTCAATTGAGCAACAAAATCAAAGGCAAATTCATGTTGATTAGTTGCTTGCAGTTTTGAAGGGCGTTAATAGCTTATGCCAAGTGTTTTCAGATCTGCAGAGGTGGAAAGGTCATGCCACACCCATGCACACAAAAATTGATAGCAGGATGTTTTGATAGGGTTTTCACAGGGCCGATTTCATTCATTCAAAGCTTGCAGTTTCAGGCTAAATATTTAGGTTTCAGGGTCTCATTTAACATAGGAGATTTATTTACATATCTCTTTAGCGATGCCTTTTGATGCCTCACTCAAAACTTTGATGCGTAAGTGCCCTAAGAAAAAGCTTTCTATGAAGGCCGTCCTCGGGATTATTGCTATTGAATTTTTGCTTAATGGTGCCAGAAGGGTTTTTTGCCTTATCACCCTCACCATTTGTATCTTGAAATTGGCATAACTGGACAAATATAGAAGTTCATATCCTATTACATGCAATGGCACTGATTATGCTAAGGAGGTCGAGTTGACTTGGAAAGGAGATGTCGTTAACGTGTTATGGCAGTACATGGAGTTTGATGATTATTTTGGGCATATATTAAGCTTAGTATATTTCAATATTATCCATAGACCTGTTCATATCCATACATCAATTTTCCGTAATCATTTTGTTTAAATGATTGGGGATGTCATTTTTGGATCGGAGCTCTGAATCTCAGACGAATTGAGGTGCTAATAAGCATTTTTCTCAAAATGTTGGCAATCTTAAGAGTCGACTTTCCTTATCTAAAATGACACTACATCCAAGCTAGCAAGCACTAAGAATGGCTCCAATCTCATTCTGCCCTGCTTTATTGTTGTGTTAGTTCAGTACGTGCGGAAACAAAGCTTCTTGGAGGCCTGCTAAGAAAATCAATCTTATTTAGATAGACTGGGAGACTACTTTAGAGTTCAGTTGTGTGACAATAAATTTCGAGAGATCAAGTAGGGCGAATCAGGCATTGTCAAGCATTTGTTTTCTCATTGTTCCCAGAAAGCATAGTTTGAAATCACTAGTTTGAGGAGCGCTATGATGGCTATAGGAAACAATCCTGATCAACAAATTGTTGCCTCTAGAACTATGGTTGCATCGAACAATCATGATCCAAACACTTTCTCTTTTAGAAATATGGAAGAGGGTCAGACTCAAATCCATGTTACTGGACGAACCTCTGGATGTTGGATGACATCTATATCGATTGCCTCCATTTTCAGGTTTTGTTGTCTCAAATGGTTCATGCTCAAAGAATTTATATCCATTAACACAAACATGATTATATGGCAATTGCTCTCATAAAACAGAGAATTGTTAGATGAAAAGCATAAGGAGGTCTGTAAAACATTGGAAGCAATATGACATAGGAAAAAGGTGTAGACATTAAAGTTGAGGATCAATAGTTAAAAGAAGAATGCAGGGACTTTATACAACAAGGGATGCTTTCATATGTGAAGAAATGCAGTTGATAATTCAAGCAGAAAATCAGGCTATAGATTAGTGAGAGAGGTTTCTTTTGAGGAAGCCAAAGAGGTCGTTGGGTGGATCACTCCAGTACCAGGCAGAATTGGACCAATGATTATTGCAATGCTTCTTAGAAATACAGTAAATGATGCAAAGTGGGTTTGTGAAGAAGTTTCCAGCTGCACATCAAAATTTTGGTCTTGAACTATTTTTGGTTTTTTCTTAAGCTTTCTAAAGTATTGTAAAATTGAAGAAAAGATAAAGAACAGACTGTATAAAGAGTTGGTATCACTAAACATCAATTTTATGCAGAGTCTGCTGCAAACTCCTGTAGATGCCCGATTGTTTCAGATTTGGTCAAATTTGACTATTTCTTCAACATTTTCATGGATGAGTCAAGCTCTAGGTGGTGAAGATGGTTCAAGAAGGCCTCGATCTGAATTTGTTGATACAGTAGTGTTCTCTATTCCATATAAGTTTTAATTCATCTGATCTGTTCAGAGAGGACTTTGCTTGTTGGAATGTGTTCATCATATTCTTGGCTAAGTGAGGATTAATAGTTCATAGATTGATCCACCCAACAAATTCTTTCATCCAACCAAATAGATTTATGTTACCAATCACGTTCCCTTTACAGTCAGGGAGTGACTCTTGGAGTGATAACACATTGCATTGCAGGTATAGAGTGGTGTTGAAGAGTTTGGAGATGAAGCTTTGATTGGAGGCAAAGAGGACGAACCACATAATAAGGTGCATCACACTTTCTTCCTTCTCTTTCTCTTTCTGATTAGGTAATTGAATTCACAGGGATGTTAGTGTCCATTTGTATGTTTTTGACTTGGTATTAGGGGTCTAGAATCCAAGAAGATATTCACATCTCAGTAGGGGAATTTTCTTATAACACTTGAACATAAGGAAGTAAGTTAACGACCCAAGACCCAAAGACATCTAGCAAGAGTGAAATTTTGTCCCCTAACAGACCACCAACATGTTATTTCAAGTTTCAAGTGGAGTGGTTTTTCTTGAATAACAATGATGAGCAACTTGAATTCATCGATAGCAACCATTGATGGTTATCCTTATTATTGGTTAAAAAAATTATATGAAGTAATGTTCAAACTTTTCTAATGAGTTGGAGCACACACCTTGGCGGTGAGAGAAATTATGGAAGATAAAGGCTCTAAAGAAAACAAAAATCTTTATGTGGTCTGTTATCATGAACAAGGTTTTAACGTGGGAAGTTGGAAAGAAGGGTTGGGTAGAATCTAGAAATTTGAATATGTATTTTATGTGGAGAAGATGAATAAACAATATCTTATTTGCTCATTAAATTCTCATGGGTCAAACAAATATGGTTATAGGTAGAATGAAAAATAGATGTGAAAGAAAGATGGGTGGGTGATACTATTTAAGAATGCTTAAATCCTAATTCCTAATTGAGTAAAAGGGAATGAAATGAGTGGAGAGTTGTGTCATGTTTAACCATATGGAAAATGTGACTAGAAAGAAACTCCGTTGAAGAAAAATGCATACCCTCTTTTCAAGACTAATTTCAAATTAGATCCATAACTATAGTTTACAAGTTAGGTATGAAGTTTCTTTTATTGATAAAGAGGAGGCAAGGACCATATAATACAAATACAAGCAGTGCAAAATGCTTTTTATATCTATTTGAGAGTCAAACAAATAAGATGAAGGCATAATTAGATATTAGATTCAATAATTATATATAATTAACAATATTAAAATTAATTTTGAGATTTGTTAAAAAGAAAAACGCAAAAAAATATAAATTTGAAGACTCCACAAGTCAAACAAATAAGATGAAGGCATAATTAGATATTAGATTCAATAATTGTATATAATTAACAATATTAAAATTTATTTTGAGATTTGTTAAAAAAAAAAAAAACAAAAAAATACAAATTTGAAGACTCCACTTTAGTGATCAAGTGGTATAAAAAACCAACTATTAAATATTCATCTAAAAAATCAAATAAAAACAATAAAAATAAATTTAGGGGATCAAATAAATATAATAAATAATATATTCGAAACAATCTACCCATGTTTAACAAAATATAGAAATAGATCCATTTTCAAAGGAAGGTCAACAGATAATAAAAGGAAAGATAATCTATTAAAAAAATAATAATAAAAGGAAAGATAATCTATAAAAATTGCATAGAGGAATCAAATATCAAGTAATATCATTTCTGCATGGTTTATGATTGTTATAGTTTAATGGAAGATGTATGAACCACTAAATAGTTTAAATGTTATGTTTTTTTTTTTTAAAAGAAATTATATATTACTTTTTATGAAATAAAATTATAGTATCTATAATGATATCAGAGATAAGTGTATGTTGAATTATCTCGAAGGGAAACCAATTCAATTCGATCAAGGTTTTATTATGCTAGAGATGTTTAAACATTCATGTTTGAATCTTCTCATAGGGAAACCGATTTGACGATCCATATGGGTAGATAATTGACAAAATTCGAAAAAAGCTTAAGCTCCGACCAACATAAAAATTAAAGGTGTTGGAAATAGAAAAGCATGCATGCAATCACCTGGTCGTTCTCTGACTGTCATGGTCCGTGGCACACGTTGTTGGCTTTAACTTCCCCAGCTCGCTTGCCCACGTCCCAAGTGAAGACCACGTTGCCTATGTTGTCCATCTGTGGTGCCGGAGCAAGTATAACGCCCACTGGTGCAACGGTGTCCAAATCCTGTGCTTGCATGGGTCGAAGCATGAACACCATCAGAGTTCCCATTTGCTCTGCGCATTGGTCGAGATGCTCCAGAGTGAAAGCAAAAATCGTCAATGTCTTTGTGGACAGAGAATACCAGGTCCTAGAGAATCAAGACCAAGTCTCGGTAACTCGAGTAGGAAGCACACGAGCTTGAGGCACACGACGCACAATTCGAGCAGAGGTGGGGCGTTGGAATAGGCGGTTCTTTCTTGACAAAGAATTCGTCCACAAGAACGTGGAGGTATTCCAACAAGGGCACAGGAAAGGGAGGAGGTGAGTCGTGGGGAAAAAGATGTGGCATGGGAGTGGAATGGGTGGAGGGTGGCAAGGCGGGTGGAGATAGTTGTGCCAGAGCTGGTTGTGACGGTAAAGCAATGTCCAGGATAGGACCGGGTGCAAATCCCAATGAATTCCCTTATAGGTTGAACCATTCCACCCTGTAGACCTAAGGTGAAGACAATGACGGGAGGCTCGGATGTTCTGTGGAGGGGTGAGGAGTCAAGGGGTGGTGCAAGAATAGGCGAGCGATAAGCCATGAATTCTCTACTTCGGTACTAGAGAGGCCCCCTTTTGGGCTTTTCTCTCTATTGAGGCATGACTTGCCAGACGAAGAGGTGAGCCGAAGGTGAGAACAAAGAATCGACCAAGGGAACTAGGGATATCGCCTCAGAGCAAGAGCTGCCAAGAGTGAGGAACAGGGATGGCGTACGCAAAGGTGAGCCATCGGGATAATAAGACGCCTACAAACTAAATGTCCACACGCGTAGAGGTACTAGTAAACAAGCTTGTGCCATTGTTGAATTGAATAGCCAACGAGGGACACACTACAATAGTGGAGGGTGGCTAGAGTCATAAGGAGAAGAAATATGGAGGGGTTGACGCTATAGATGTTGGAGGGGCTGGCATGTGCTTGTCACATGTCCAAGAGAGAGGTGGCAGATGTCGGCTCCTCTGGTGGCCAAGTGGTGTAAACTAACACCCCATCCGAGGGACTATTTGAGCCGAGAGCCTTGTTGATGCAGTCCTAGAAAAGAGTATGATCATTGTGGGAAGTGCAAATGATGTCTGGTCCTTCAAGAACTACTCCCTTGTTAGCGTCTCAAATGTTATGTTTTAATTTAAATGTTTTTTAATGTTTATGTTGAGATAATATCGATATTATAAACAAGAATGATTTTAAGGATGGGAATTTACTTTAAAATGTAGAAACCTTTACGAATATTACTAATCTTTCATATACCAACTATAAAATGTTTGGCTATATTTTTGTAAAAATATTCAAATTTCTAAAGATTTTATATAGTTTGTATAATTTTTTGGAGATTTTTAAGGTAAAATAATTTTATCCTATAAAATTTAAACGAATCGTTTTTAGAATAGAGATTTTTTTTATGAAAAAAACCTTGGAAAATTAACCCATAAAAGAAATTTAACCCCTAAAATTATCTTTGATTATAAATGTTAAAGACCATATTAAATATTGATCAAAAGAGTTTCTTTGTAAACATAAGAGAAATTTAACCCCTAAAATCATCTCTGATTATAAATGTTAAATAACCTATTAAATATTCATAAAAAAATTTCTTTGTAAACTTATTTATATTGTGAAGATGATTATTGTTTTGGATGAGGCGCTAAAAGATTTGTTTTTTATTATATAAATACAACAAACACGTTGGGAAATTTTATTTTCTCCTTTTATTTGAATAAGGCCATATACATGCTCGTAATGAATAAGTGTGATATAAAGCCATGACATGCGTCCACCTCTTGGTATGCTCAATGAATGGTCATTTATACCTTGATAATTAAAAGGATTTTCCTTCTATTCAAAAGTATCATGAAAAGTGAGTCCCATGGGATAGCACAATTGGTTAAGACGTGCGCACACTCTTCCAGTTTGGGGAGAGGTCACAAGTTCGAAACCTGTGTCCCTTGGGGTTGCGAAGCTTTATCACTCCCATATCAACCACTATGTGGGGAAATATTTGGGGTGGGTTTCCAGCGCGGAATCTCCAACGTGGAAAAAATTAGTCCCATGGGATAATACAATTGGTTAAGACGTGCGCACACTCTTCCAGTTTGGGGAGAGGTCACGAGTTCGAAACCTGTGCCCCTTGGGGCTGCGAAGCTTTATCACTCCCATATCAGCCACTATGTGGGGAAATATCTGGGGTGGGTTTCCAGCGCGGAATCTCCAACGTGGAAAAAAAGTATCATGAAAAGTGGCTTTTTAATGTTATCCACTACTATTAATTAAAATTTGAGTTACCTTTTTCCAAAAAAAAATAGTTGTATGATAAGGCTATTTTGATTTCAATGTTATAAGTTTAATTGATTTTTGTAAATAATTAAATAGATAAAAGTGGAAATCATTGAATTGCCTTAAAAACCTTGATGCATAGTAGAATCAAAGCCAACCTCACCTCTTGCCGTTTTAGAGTGAGCGCTCGCTTGGAAAATATGTGAGCGGGTGACTCCTTATATCCTTGGCCTTATCACCTCATTGAATCCTCAAGACCTCCTTTTCTAGCCCCACTTCTCAAGGCATTTTTGTTTTGTTTGAGAGTGTGGGCTAGTCGTTCAATAAGATATTGTTTGAGAGTGTGGGCTAGTGGTTTAATAAGATATTGTTTCAGGTGTGGAGGTGCTTTATGGTTCATAGAAAATTGGGAAGTTGAATTTTATTGGAACTTTGGGCTCTCCACAAACAACAAGGTTGAGGCTTATGCAGTTTATCAAGGGATTTAAATCGTCAGATAACGACAAATCTTCCAGTTGAATATTGTGGGTGATTTAAAAAATACCATAAGATATTTTGTGACAGGTTTTGATTGAAATGATGTCGGGCCTGAAGGTCCTCATTGGACGTATCAAACTCAATTTATCCTCCCTCTCAACACAATTTTTCCATGTTCTCTGAGAAGATAACACAACAACCAATGAAATGGCCAACAAAGCTATTGAATTAGCCCTTGGTTCCTTGTGGATCAACTAGGAGAAAAGCCTACCCCCCCTCCCTAATGAGAAACTCTTGGATTCGGGGTGGGGCCCGTGTGGATAACATGGGCATTGGGGTCGCATGCATTGTTACTTGTGGATTAAATTTCATCATTATATGGAGCATGAGTCGACTAGTCTTGGCGTCCAGTGAGCTTCATCAATTAATGATGATGTCGAGATTGAGTCGAAGTTTGGCTCGTGGGTATTGGATTCATCAAATGGAGATGGTACGAGGGAAAAGGCTAATCGTTCCTCGCTTGAGGGAGATGTCACTGAAATGGAAGGTTCCCATCATGGTGGATCATGGAAGACGGGGTAAGGTACGGATCAGTGCGGAGGACAACATGGATTTCGTTAGCTCGCCTAGGAGTTTGCACGAAAAATTAAAGATTGCATGCTTGGAAAGTTCAGTGAGGGTAAGTGATTCATGTATTGTTTCGATCTTGCACAATTGGTAAGTTATTATTAATTTTTGAAGTGAATTGATGGATGGCCTGATAATAATTGGGATCATCCCGGTGATGATAGATTTCTACCTTTTAATTTTCACCTCTGCAGTCACTTGGGTATTTTCATTTTGGTATCTATCTCTGTCCCCTCATGCGCTTGGTGAGTTCGTTATTTGGTTTGCTTTTTAGGATGGATTTGGGAATTTGGACATGAGAAAGTTTAGTGGCCTTTGGTGGTGTCTGATCATTGGAAAATTTGTGGGTTCTGGTAAACTAGCAGTCATGGAGAATGGAGCATGCTTAGAACAACATGCTGAGACAATGGAGGATGAGGAGTTGTTGGATCAACAAATAATATCTCGGTCAATGCACTTAATTCCATTGTTTCATCCGTTATGGATACGTTAGTGCAACATCGTGACCTAGTGGAACATCTTCAAGACGAGGTGGGAGATCTGAGGAATCAATTGGAGGAATTCCAACTTCAGCCTACTCAATGGAAATCTGGCTCAACGTCAGTTAATGGAAGCTCACTCAGGAGGGATGCGTATGCAATTCCAGATCTGAATGCTCTGACTGCATCTTTAATTGATGAAGAGGAGGTTCCAAATGACAACACTACTACAAAATAATTATGTTTTGCTTTGTTATATGTATAAATGATACTTATTATCAGCTTTACTATGTTCAACCTTGCAATAGTCTTAGATTTTGGAGAAATAGTAGTGATGAGATAGGCAAGTGGTTGAATGTTGTTTTGGATAAGCCAGAATTTTGTGTGTTTATATGGATGTCCTTTTTTGTACTTGGCGGTCTAGGTTGCACCCTTTAATGAATAAAAATCCACAAAAAAAAGCAATCCTTTTAACTCAAAACTCCAGGTTGTAAAAGAAATTAAGGTGAGCTCAAGATCTCTTTAGGTAGCTTCATTAAGTGGGTAAATTAAAGAATTAATAGAAAACGCACAACACAAGAATTAATAGAATTAAAAAACAACAACATAGTACAGGAGGAAAATGAAAACGCACACAAAATTTGTAGCCAGCTACAACTCCACAGCATAATGATAATCATTATTGCCAAATGAGCATCCAACACATAAATCTCCTCTTGAAACCTCAACGCTTCCACAAATTCACTTGCTTTCACCATTAAAACCTTCCTCGACACCCACTTCTCTCGGATAAAACCATCCATAATCCTCTCGTACCAGCTTGCACCTCCAATCGTTCCATTTACCATCACACATAGCCAATTATCTCGTCCGACACCCTCCACACGAGTTCTTAACCATGGAATCCCCACTGACATGGGCATGACAGTCTGCATGATCTCACCATTCGTCCTTGGCAGGCCATCACCTCTACAATCTTTCCCTTTCCTTGTGCAACTCATCATTTCTCACAATTAATCTGCATACACAACAAATGGCTCTGCACGAGCCTCTCCCTCCTCCATTCAATCCCCGTCTTCTTTCAATCTCCGTGATCCTCCCACCGTCTGGTCATCATTACCAATGTCCCTTAATTTCTCAACCGCATCTGGGGTGGATTTTGTGTTGTTGCTTATAAGCTATGGTTATTCATAAGGGGTAATTAATGTGAGAAATTCATTTTTCTAAAGGCAAATAATTAATGTTCATCCTTAAGTGAAAAAATCTTTATATTCAATATTTCAAGTGTGCAATCAAAATATATAGTAATCTGCCTTGCAATATTGTATCATTAGAAATGCTCTTCATAGACATATTCAATTGTCTCTATACCTAACCTATGACCACAATTATACATTCTTCCTCGTGTTACATAAGGTATCCTTTCAAATACATTTTCAAAAATAATGAATTTTAGTTCTGCAACTTTAAAATATAATAGAAAAAGCACATCTCAAAATTTTCTCTCCTACAATCTCCCAAATTAACTAGCATACCCTATAAGCAGGGGAATGGGAATGCCGAAGTAATTTGAGAAGAAATTTCGTATTAATGTTGTTAATTGGATTCATAAAGATATTACAATTAAAATGATTATATTTAAGGTTGGTTCATTATCATGATGAAAACCTCTTACTATAACTCTTAAATTGATGAAAAAATTATATGTCTTGAAAAGAGAGAGTGTCAGTCTAGACTCAAGAACTTGATATATATTCTAGGTTAAATTCTACAAGAAAATGTATGATCTTTAAGCTATGAATTTATTTTAAAGATGATGATGAAGATGTTGATAATGATAATAATGGGGTTTAAAAATCCCTAGTTCAAATTTTTATGTGTTGACCATTTTTCAGGGTATATTTTCTGTTTAATTTTGCTTAAAATCCGGCTAGAAATTGTTGGATCTACACTAATTATTTGACTAACAATACACTAATTATTTGATTAAGTTAAATAAATATAATTATTTTTATAATTTTAATAGTTATTTAACTAAGTTAAATAAATATAACTATTTTTATAATTTTAATAGTTATATATAATAATTATTAAGTCTATATTATTATATTAATTAATAATATATTAATATGGTGATGATAATGATGGTTAACATCCATTGAGGCCAAATTTAATTAATAAAAATAATTATAAAGTTGTCAATTGAATAACACTTGAATTTAATTTAAGTTGTTTTGCGATGACATGTATTCTTAACAATTAAATTTTGTTCTTATAAATGCAATTAAATTTTATGAATTTTTCTTATAAGTGAAGCCTATATATAATAACTATTATTAATAATAATGTTTTGTTTGTCATTATTCTTTACATTATAGTGCAAGGCTTTGATCAACGCCCAGTATCTTAAGAATCTTCATTTAGAGTGTAATTTCATGGATTTTTTTAGTGAAGCTTAATTTCACCTATGGTCCTGTTCAAAATAAATACTCACTTATAAAAATGTATCAAAGTTATGAATAATTATTTTGGCTAAATATCTCTATATTCTAGGTCCTATTACAATATAGAAACATTAATCCTTCATATTTCACACATCTATAATAATGCCCCTTCCTTAACCCTATCTACAATAAATGACTCATTTTGTAAAGATAAAACACATCTATGAAATCACATTTTTGAAAAAACATGTTAGAACTATAACACCATCCCTTCTACTAAGTAATCCCCCATTCTTGGCTCCATAGGAAATAAACACTCCCATTGGGAGCCCATCTAATATAAAAGACACCATCTTATTAAAAACATCCTTTGTGAATATGCTTGAGAGCTATGAAATCCTACTATAAAAAACTTCCTTGTGAATATGCTTGAAAGCTATGAAATCCTCCCCTTGGGAGAGACAATCTAAAACCATGAAATCGTTCATTCTTCTAAGAAACTCACCATCCTTAGCATTAAAGGACTCCCTTGCACATATGTGTAATCCACCAAATCATAACATGGCACTT
>JASDQU010688461.1:4068-19629 GCA_032191745.1 Picea mariana
GCTTTACTTTGCCTGAGTGTACATGCGGTCTGTCCAGAGACAATCCACGTGGACCTAGGGCCAACCTTTTAAAGGTCGACACCCACCCAAAAAAAAAACTTAAAAGAAAAATTGAAGAATTGAATAGCTATATAGGGGAGTTTGTACTTACTTGGTCCAAGCGGAAGTTTGTTTCATCCACTGTAGCTCCCGGAATCACCGCTTTTAGCAAAGGGGGTCTTTTGGCTCTAGAGCCAATTTCCAAATCAGCAATGGTGATAATGAGCTACCAATGTCTATTTATATACTTTTTGGCCTCTTTTTGTCATGTTTTTGGTCTCCATTATCAGTTTCTTTATACCAAAAATCATTTAGAGTGATTCAGGAGTTATATGGGAGGGATTTGATCGGGTATTGGGACATTTTTTTTTTATTTTTTGAGAAAATTTTGACGGTCCATAATTTTTTTTTCCAAGAATCAACTTAAGCATATAAGTTAGGTTACTACCCCAACTTTTGTGTCTCATTGTCTTTTTCCTCTGCCATAGGATCGATCCCATCAGGTTGTAACACGGAACCATCATATCTTCTTTAGAAGTGTTGCAACTTGGCAGTAGAGCTTACCAGAACATGGATGCCCTAGGTAGGTCCTGGTTGCATTATGGTGTCCATGATGTCTCTAACACACTATAGGCTCGGGAGTCCTTATAGTCTTTCCAGAATATGAGTTCGAGCCTCATTTGCATGATTCCTCTTCACTCTTGATCTCACCCTCAGGACTCCCAAAAAACAACGGGTCTCCTTTTAGGCCCTTTTCAGACCCTCTAAACATGAAAAGAGTGTCGAGTGATCTTGTGGCCTTTCATGCTCGTTAAACTAAAATTTGAAGTCATGTCTGTCCGGCGGTAGTTTACCCCTTTTTCGGTCCAGACGGTTAACCATACGAACAAAAGTATACTCTATGGAACTTTCGTTCTTTAGAAGAGTACTCTCAGGTATAATTTTATCCCTTTTTCGAGCCTGAGAGACTAAACTTACAAAAAAGAAACCCCCACAGAGTCCATAGTTAAGCTCTTTTCAGACTCCCTAAAATTGAAAAGATCGTCGAGTGACCTTATTCTTTCACACTCGTTAAATTGGTCTAGAATAATATTTCTGACGGAGTCCATAGTTAAGCTTTTTTCAGACTCTTTAAAAATGAAAAAATAGCCGAGTGATCTTGTCCTTGTCACACTCGTCAAAATGGTTTTGAATCGACCTCTAATCGGTGCTAGTTTATCCTTTTTTGAATCGACTAGACTATCTTCGAAAAATATATCCCAATGGAGTCTCCTTTTATGTTTTTTTCAGACTCTCTCAATATGAAAAACCATCGAGCTTACCTTCTTTGGTCTTGTTAAACTTACATCGAAGGATGTTACCATTGTGTGTTTTGTTAACCGCATTTGCATACCCTATACACCAGCTTGTGACAGTTTTCTTCTACGTCTAAACACCTTTGGCCACCGGAGGATTTTTCCTGAGTATCTTTCTACTAGAACATCAGTCTTGTCCTTGTGCCTTGAACTTGTATGTTTGCAACACTCGGTCCTCCCTTGTAACGTAATATTCCACAAATATTGAAAAGAACAAAAAAAATCAAATATACCCCAAAAAGAGGAAGGGAAAAGTATTTTCTTTATTGGTAGCATAATGAGTCGCCCTTGGATAAATCACATCTATCCATTTGTTCATCAGACTATGGGATGTAGTACGACCTTAGGAAGCTTTTTCTCGCTATATAGAGTTGTGTCCTCCACCGTTTGGTTATCCTTCCAAACATATGGAGAGTTTGCATTGCCTCCTGCTTCGTAGAATTATGATTAACATACATGCTGCCTAAGTCTCATCATTTGTCATACTATTATCCAAGGGAAGTTTATCACCCAACTTGAGTCAGCCCCTCTACAATATGTCTCTTGTCCTCATGCCCGACCATCCTAAAACATCCAATCAAGTCCTTGCTCGAAATCACTGAAGCCTTCAGTCTGATCATCAATATTATCAATTCCATGACCGATGAGCCATCGAAGATCTCTGGGTAGTGCAGTCATACACTCATATTACACTCCTACTCGAGTTTTGAAGATTTTGAAGTTGTTGCTCGAGCTCTGAAGATATCATCTCTATCCATCAAGCCGAATCAGCTTCTGGAAGATGGATACTTTATATGTATATCTTTCTAATTTCAAGATGTAGCTCCACTGTGTATTGTTCACAGCTACTCTTTATAGTTATTTGACAAGGATCTACAGTGTATTTGATTGGTAGCCATGGTTCTATTTTATCCTGAGCATGGGTATGCCCGCCTCGGTGAGACATTTGTTATTTTGTAGACAGCAACTCCCGATTCCTGATCCTTCGGCACATCAATAAATATTGGTAATGTATTTCGGCCATCAGATGCTCTTCTAACCTCACACATCAGGGGGCATATGTTATAACCCTAATTTGCACCACACATGCTTACATGGCATCAGGCCAAATCATATCCCTTCTTTGCCAAAACATTGTTGAACAACTCTTTGAAAATCCTCTTGAATAAAGGCCCATGTGCCCTAATCCACTACTGCACACGTGTACACGCTGGATGACCCAAAACAACCTGCATGGACCGACAAAAGCATGAAAAAAAGGAAAGTTGTTGACGGAACAAAAAGATATGGGTGAGTTAACTGAAACTCCCGACCATGCATGGTTGGGGGTTTGTCCAAATACCTAGCTCCTTCTAGACTATAAAAGAAGAGGTACGGGTCCCATTTGGAAGAGGAAAAATATAGCAAAGAAACTCTGCCCATTTACGTATTCCCATTGTCCCAACCCTTTAGCCTTTCCTTGTGCCAAAGGAGATTCAAAGCAAAGTAGTTGAAGGATAGAAGAAGAGGAGCCCAGGATCAGGTTCAAGGAGTGGTGGTCGGTCTCAACTTTTGTAAGTTGACTCATTTTAAGTAATAAAGAGAATGATTTTCCCATCCCAATTCATGAACTATTTATAGTTTGATCAATATATGTTTGGATTTCTAACCCGTTAGTATATAAGTAGTATGCATGCATAGTTGTTGTTTGTCTTGGATGTAGGTCAGCTTTGGAAGGAGGATTGAGAACGAGTAATCAAGCATAATGGAGGATCGACATCAAACACCGAGAATGAGGTAGGTTGATATTTCCATGCATTTACTAAGAAAAGGGGATTTAAATCTAGGGATGAAGGTAGAAAGTAATTTTTATTCGGTCATATCTGCATGCAAAGTTTGAACTCTATTTTCTAGTCCGTAGGGTGTTTTTCCCCAACRACACTATGATGCRCCCCAAACGAAGATYGTATACAAAATTTATGCTCCCAGGAAGTTGATACACCAAACTACCCAAAACGAGGTCCACAAAATTGTTGGCTTTTCATCTTATGGGGTTAGAGTTTTGGATTTTATTTATGATAAAAATGCCTTTGGAGCCTCATTGTGAAATCATCTTCTTTTGAATTCAAGTAGCAGACACATCTCTTCTCAGAGATAAGCTGCCACCATTCTAATGAGTCTTTCACTCTGTATTTTTATAGTCTTTGTACATTTTCTCTCATTAATAGAAAATTGTGTATTATTGTATCATTCTTTTTATGCTTGCATCTCTGATACATATGTGTTATATTATTGGATATCTGAGATATCTATGTACATTGTTTTATTACATATTCACTCTCATTTCATGCTGAAAATAATCCAGATCAATCCCTCCTTCTTTCCTGCTAATCAAGTGAYTTCATTGATACCTCCCAACCAACGCTAGGGGCACTCTTCTTTCCCCTTAGCCCCCACGAGCCGAAAAGGGKTTGCACACAGAAAAACTTAGAAAACATAGCTCAAGATTTCCCTTGAAAGGAGAGGCTTACACCTCTTTCACAAGCTTAAATACCAACTCACACAAGTAAGCTTAGTCAATATAAATTTCACGATCATTTCATTCATCCAACMATAGATTAATTTATTTTTTTCTCGCCATTCATTTTATAGGAAAATTCACCTTGACACATGTCATCTCATGCACAATTAACTAAATTTCAATAATTAAATTAAATATTATTCACCCACAACACACGTCACACTCTCCTAAACTTTCACATGTTAAATTCCTYTTTTATTTAAATAATTAACCATTTTCCCTCACACCCACAATTAGTTCATAAAATTGCTCCTAGTTGTCTCTTAGTTCCCCAATTCGTCTTTTATTTTTTCCCCTAACTAATTTAGAGATGGATTTTGATTAGGATTCTTCTCTTAGTTAGGATTTTTAGTGGTTGATTAACTTTGGATACTACCTCTATGTTATCGGGCTAATTGTTAAGTGCAGACACAAATCAATCCCCCTAGATTCACTATGAAACTAGAAAAAAACAAGACAATACACTACTATTTCCTTAGATTTAAATTATCAAATGGTAAATGGATCTAGGACATACCTTTTAAATATCGAAGATCCAACTTCATCAATGCAATCTAAGCTCCATCGTAAGGCTTATGGAGAAATATCTGCAAAGGAACAGAAACCACTGAAGAGAAGAATAACAGATCGTACTTGATATGAAACTATGTATGTGATCAAGGAATTATACAATATGGACAAATAATATTCATATAGGAAAGAAAAGTTCATTTGTATTAAATAATAGAAAGAGAGATTACAACCAAAGCCTTAATGTCGTAAGGTCCCTTCCAACTATTCCTTTCATCCCACACACTTATTGCTCCACAGATCATGTGACTATATATATGAAATTCAGTCACAATCTATCTTGACAAAACAAATATCAAAGCCACTCTAACCAATCTAACAATCTCAAGCCAAAATTCCAATCTCCAAGCTACTAACCAAGCTCAATCCAACTAACTTTCTCCATGACAAATCCTCTCCTTTTATAAGATGAAGAGGATAAGGTGAGGAGGTTAGAATGATCCCACTAAATCATAAGATAAGGTAAGATCCAAACCGATCAGGGGCCACCTCACCATAGAATCTTTTCCTTCTGAAGCATCGAGAAGATGCTCATTTTTCCCACATACGAAAATCGTCGCACCCTAAGTATAGTGCATCTTGCGGAGATGTCGCAGCCTATATTTAGAGAAGGGAGTGATGATTAGGAATCATACCACCCTATATATAGTGAAGCCTGTGACACCCTTCCTTAATAGGGTTTTTAGAAAGGAAAATATAATTTCTTCTCTCGGGGAAAGTTCTTCTCCCTTCTTTCTTCAAGAATTTGGGCCATTGATCCTTCTAAAGACAAAGGATAGTTTTATATCATTAACGTTCTTAGGGGTTACAAAAATAATGTGTAACAGAGATCCCCCCAAAGTATGAAGTTAGAATAGAGTGATAGCTGAAAAATATTGTCAAGTGTGTGTAGGGAACAAGGAACATGTCGGTCGAAAACCTGCCAACAAACAAGGAAATGCAGTATAATAATATATCATCACAGAGGTAGGCATTCACATACTCAGAATAAAAATTAATCAAAGCATAAATGTCGACATGTGAAGATCGATGTCCAGTAAGACAGGTCATGGCCACTAAACATACACTATGGATCCATGCCAATATGACTCAAACCTGAACATAGCCACCAAAAATACATTATCAATCTATGTGTTAAAGAATTAAATTTGAACATATCCAGGAGACATACATTGTGGATCTATGGAACAATACAATATGAATATACTCCAACACAACCTAAATCTGTTAGAAAATATCCAGGGTCTTCATCTTCACCACTCTATAGTACAAATATAACCATGCAAATACATGTGTTGGAGTTGAACATGCTAGAAACCACTTCATTACCGGTCATTAATGCATATCATTAACAAGTGTGAGGGAAATCACCATTACTCGGTGTAATCTTTCGATCAAGGGTCAATGATGAAAACTTACTGTTGAAAGAGAGGAAACCTTCCATTGAGGCATGCAAGTTCCAAGGTACCAATTAGTTTCTAAGTCTAATTCTTGGATAACAATTTGAAAAGACTCATCACATGAAGGAATTAATGTATCCCCCATCAATGACATGAAACAGGTAAAACTATTTGAGTTAGATCAGAGTAACAAGTGATTCAGGACTAACTCGGGGATGGTCGATGAAATAGAAGGCTTAAGGACTACAAAAATGGTCGACGTAATAAAAGGCTTTATGGGTTGAACTTCTCTTTGAACATATTGATGACATGACAACTATCTTGGAAACACTAACTCAACAACAGGGATCGCAGATCAATTTGTATTCTTATATAGGAGTATGATCAAGAGACAAGCGAATTTTCCAACCTAGACATAGAACGCGTGAAAGGCTATCATGTTAAAAAGTGACTCTTCCATAGAATACATGTTTAGATACATTTCTTTCCCAATTTTTCCCCCACCATTTCTAGCAAGTACCTCTTTATTTTTACACAAGCTTGAGGAGGATAACATATGCTTTAAATGTAATCTCATCCTTCGGATCAGTCCCTCAGAGTATGTTTAACTAACCCTAACAAGGAGTGGTTAGGTCCTGTATGGGTCTTTCGATGTTTGTTTGATGAGTCCAAAGAGAGAAAAATCAGGGGTTTTTCATGTTTAGAGAGTCTGAAAAACACTTAAAGAGAACTCCATCAGGTTCTTTTTCGTACATTAATCCAAACAGACCAAAAACGTGATAACCTACCGCTCGTCAGATGTTTTCTTCAAAAAATTTTATGAGCGTGAAAAGAACGAGATCACTCAACAACCTTTCCATGTTTAGAGACTCTGAAAAGAGCTTAAAGGGAACTCCAGGGGGTTCATTTTGCATATAACCTTTACGAGTCTAAAAAAGTGATAAAATTTTACTCGGTTACATTCTCATGTATTTATGAGCACGATAAAGAACAAAGACTAATATCTGGATTGTTTTTATTTTTATTCAAGATTCAAACAAAACAAAACTATGCTTGGGATAGATTTTATTGTTACACAAGATTAAAAACTAAACAAAACTATGCTTGGACCTGGTTTCATTTTTACACAAGTTTGAACCAGAGGAAACTATGCTTGAGGTAGGTGGTTTCATTTTTACACAAGCTTGAACCAGAGAAAATTTTGCTTGCGACTTCCCAACGCATTATCCAGGTATGGTTAGTACTTAGCCCGAAACTTAAGAAGCTAGTGGCTCAACTTCCTCCTGAAGTCCAGAGGCTGGAAGAAAATTCCCCCCAAGCTTCATTTCGTACAACTACAAAGGTGAATGAAAGGAAGCCTCACATACTAGATGAAGGAATTGACTCAAATAGAGAGGGGGGAAAATCTATTTTATTTTTTAACGAGCTTGACACAGGAACAAGAACTATGCTCGAGAATCTAGCTTGAATACGTGGACCTTTGTTTCATTTTTTAATGATCTTGACACAGAAACACGAACTATGCTCATAAGCTCAGTTTCATTTTCTAATGAGGTTGCTACAGAGACGCAAAAACTATCCTCACAACTGATTTCATTTTTTAATGAGGTTGAAATAAGAAAACTATGCTCAAAGTTGGTTTCATTTTTTAATGAGCTTGAAATCAGAAAACCATGCTTAAAGGTGGTTTCATTTTTTAATGAGCTTGAAATCAGAAAATCATGCTCAAAGTTGGTTTCATTTTTTAATGAGCTTGAAATCCCATGCTCAAGGATGGTTTAATTTTTTAATGAGTTTCAAATCAAAAAACCATGCTCAAAGATGCTTTCATTTTTTAATGAGATTGAAATCAAAAAACCATGCTCAAAAATCTTTTCTTGATCACAGCTTCAAAGAGGACAATGCTTCAGAAGGACACCATGTCAAGGGAAAAAATTTGGCTTCCAAGATATATTCATTGGATGGAAGAAAAACACTCTGGAAGGAACACATGTCCAGGGTCATGAAAGGGGTAAAGAGATCTATCTCTAAAATCCCTACCGAAGAGATAACCATGTCAACTACCAGATCTAGGTCAAAAGAGACTAAGTTTACAATGAGAGGCTCATCTTTATCATCAATTGAATACATGGGATACAACGCCACATAATTGACCTATGGCAAGGGCGATACCAACTTCATATATGAACCATATAGGGAAGTCATTGAGTCGATGGTCATGTCAGGACCAAAAAATGAAATTTGATCAATAGTCACCACTCTTCCATAGTGCGGGAAAGATATCACATGAAAAATAGTGGACACAATAGATTTCATGGCATAGACATAATCTCTCCCAAGGAGTAAATCAAAATCCAAGGGGTCTTGGACTACCATGAAATCAATAAAGACAATTTTCCTCCCAAAGTTATAGGAAACTAAGGAAGGAATCCTAAAGGGTGACTGGTTCTTCTATTAAAAGTTAACATATTTTGCATAACCGACACAAGTTGAGGATAACCCAAAGCTTTCCAAGCAATAGAGGACAAAATACTAATAGACAATCCTTTGTCTATCAACGTTGGAGGAACATTCTGACCATAAAATTGTATTGTAATCTTGAAAGGAATGTGAGAGGGAAGACGAGGTATAGTTATCACACCCCAATTAAAAATGATGGCCTCATTACTTGGAGGGGGTTTCGCGGGAGAAGGAGGAATTCCCCCCAACACGGTAGATTTTGTATCAATGAGAAAAACATGGGCAGTATTGAGTTTACTCTCGAGTGGGAGAGTAGGATCGACCGATGACGAGATCATATCAACCACTTGGGTTGCATTCTCCAAGGGGAGAATGAGTTCGACGACTAGAAACAGATTAACCACTTGGTTGACACTCTGTCACAAGAGTGTGGGATTGACCGATGATGGGATCGGATCGACCACTTTGTCAACAGGATCAACTAAGGATGTGACCAGATTGACTACATGATCAACCAAACTGACCAATGAAGGGACCARATTGATGATTCTATCAACTACAGGTGGGTCGAGAGTAACCTTGTGATAAGTAGATGGAAGTTGAGGTTTTGAAATAGTCATGTCTTCCAATAATTTCGGGGCTTCRTCAATATGAGGGAAGAGATGAGTTTGATGACTCGCTCTGCATAACATACACTAGAACTTGAGTTTATTTTTCTTCTTCCCAATGGTATCTTGACTAGTTGACGGTAGGTCATCAACATGTTGTTCAGAGGCTGATGACATGGGTTGGCGAGGGTGTGTATACCATGCTTGTATAACCTTGGATGGACCAGGAAAATCCTTACGAATATGGCTACCCTTACAAATCATGCAAGGGTACTTGGGCTTATGGGTTGTTTGGGTGATGTTGGCATCATCAACACTCCCAACACAATTATTAGTAACTGGTTTCTTTCCAACATGTCCAGAAGTGGTTGGAAGTTTGGGCCCTGTATTATTTTTCTTCTTCTTCTTATTCACTGGGTGACTAGCTTCAGATATCTCACTTATCAAAGAAGATGAAATGGAAGAAGACCTTGCAAGTGAAGAAGGCGAAGAAGATCCTACTGGTGTAGAATATGAAGGATCAACATGAGGTTGATTTTCTTGGGGGGAATTTCTTACAACCGAAGCACTTGCTGCATTCAATATTACATAAGTGGAAAACAACCATACTGGTAATCCAATTGTGAAACGTGGAAGGCTCAAAGTAGCAATGTGAGGAGGAACAATGTTTCCGTAAGAAGAAAAAACAAAAGGTTCCCCTGGAAAAGGGGTTCCTTCATTGGTCATTCTGGGAACTGATGCCATTAAATAAATATCCAACCTAGATTCTGTTAGGGAAAACAAAAATCACATGCTAAAAATCTAGTAAGAAAATAAGAAAAAAAAACCTTCTTACAATGAACGCACTAGTTGATGATGAAATCCAACATCGCAAGAACAATATAAGAAGGGGTTGAGATAGAGTGGGTGGAAAAGTTACATTGATGACCTGATTAACGAACTTACATGCTAGTGCAAGATCCCACACATAATCATAGTTATACCCTCCAAGGAGCTCGAGTGAGTTTGGCCAACATTGATTCCAGGTATCGTGAAGACTTGCCCCTAAAGAGATAGGCCACTAAGGTTACCAATTACTACAATGATTCTTGGGGAAACAGTAGACACCTATCCACATGCAAAGGCAGGATATCTAAGCCCAAAATCAACTTGAGGAGATCCCACACATAATCATGGGTATACTCTCAAGTGACCCCTAATAATACACACAATCTCTACACTAAGACCAACAAAGAGGGTGACTAACTATGACGGTCCTAATGCGACCTCGTGATTGATCCTTATGTTAGAAGGGCTTCCCAAGACAAAATGTAACAAGTGGATTTTACCGCTCCCTAACTCAAGATTCTTTGTTTGTTTACATGTTTGGAAAGTTGTCTTTCACACCTATTCCAAAGCCCTACAACTAATCTAATGTAGGTTTGCTACCAGAAAATATAAAAATGTCTAATCACTTTTTATAAGCACTTTATTTTAAGGATGTTGTTACTCAAGAGGAAAATTGTGTGGACTAAATGATGTTTTGACCGACTCTAAAAAATGCAAAGAAATGAGAATGCAAATATTTCACTTCGATGAAAGCTATATTATGAGAAGGAGAAAAAGTTGATCATTCCTAGATGCACAATGTCCCAAAATTTCATTAAACTCATGAATATCAAGAACTTTAATAAATGAGGCAAATAGACTATACTTCAAGATTTTTTTTTAAGAATTCAACAACAAAAAATTCCATAAACCATGCGATTTCACTACTTCAAATGCAAGGATGCCCCCAATCTAATATAAATCAAGAAATTAAAATTTTTTGTTTCAAAGATAGCTAAAAGAAATAGAAAATCTTTATAAAACAAAACAACCCAAACAAAGTTTATCTTTTAACACAAAATATTTAATAAAGGAAAAATAAGTTCTTTCACCAAAAAATTCTAAAGAAAAAACAATGCTTTGTAAATGAATGACACTCAAAGAAAGAGACCAAATCTTTCAAAACAAAACAAGATAAAACAAAGAAAATATGGCTAAAAGTAGATTCAAAGACTTTCAAGAAGACTATAATCAGACTATAATCAAACCGAAAAATTCACCTCAAAACCATATCTAAGATCTAGGCAAGAAAAACCATCAAAAGATAAAAAAATTCCAAATCGTCACAAGCTATAATACTAACGTAGTGCAATGATCCTTGATCGTCGTAGTCTGGAGAACAAATACAGTGCAATGACATTGAACTATGTTAAACAAGTAGGGTGTGTCGATCTTAGATCATCACACTGTCTCTCAAAGTAGGGTGCGACAATCAAAGGAAGAATGGAAAAAATAAAAATAAAGAAAGATTTTCCAGTGAAATTAAATAGTTAAAGAGTTCATGTGAATCTCCCAGTGACTCAGAAAATAGAACCCAATAAATCAAAGCAAGAAAGCAAGACACAAATGGTCGCCAATTTTTTTATCGGGCTAATTGTTAAGTGCGGACACAAATCAACCCCCCCTAGCTTCACTACAAAACTAGAACAAAACAAGACAATCCACTAATATTTCCTTAGATTTCAATTATCAGATGAGAAATGGATCTAGGACATTCCTTTTAAATATCGAAGATCCAAATTCGTTAATGCAATCCAAGCTCCATCATAAGGCTTATGGAGAAATATCTGCAAAGGAACACAAGCCAACGAAGACAAGAATAACAGAGCCTACTTGATATGAAACTATGTATGTGATCAAGGAATCATACAATATGGACAAATAAGATTCATATAGAAAAGAAAAGTGCATTTGTATTAAGTAATAGAAAGAGAGATTACAACCAAATCCTTGATGTCCTAAGGTCCCTCCCAATTGTTCCTTGTTTCCCACACACTTCTTACTCCACGGATTATGTTACTATAGATCTGAAAGTCACTCAAAATCTATCTTGACAAGGAAAATATCAAAGTGACTCTAACCAAGCTAACAATCTCAAGCCAAATTTCCAATCTCGAAGCAACTAGCCAAGCTCAATCCAACTAACTTTCTCCATGAGAGCTCCTCTCCTTTTATATGCTAAAGAGGATAAGGTAAGGAGGTTCAGATGATCCCACTAAATCAGAAATGAAATTAAGATCCAAACTGATCAGAGGCCACCTCAAAATAGACGCTTTTCCTTCTAGAAGAATCGAGAAAATGCTTGTTTTTCCCACGTATGAAAATCATCGCACCCTAAGTATAGTGAATCCTGCAAAGATGTTGTAGCCTATCTTTAGAGTCAGGGGAGATGATTAGGAATCATCACACCCTATAGATAGTGCAACCTATGATGCCCTTCCTTAATAGGGTTTTTACAAAGGAAAATACAATTTCTTCTCTTAGGCAAAGTTCTTCTCCTTTCTTTCTTCAGGAATTTGGGCCATTGATCCTTGTAAAGACAAAGGATAGGTTTACATCATTAATGGTCATAACGGTGATTAAGATAATGTGTAACACTCTATGTTGAAAACCCATTCTCTCATGGATATAATCTCTTTTAATTAAAATCCTCTTTATTTATTTCATGGACATATTGCGCTCATGACTAATTTATTATTATTATTCTCACTTTATTAGTGTTTGTTTATTCTAAATTCCCTTAACCCAATTTATAATTTTACTTGGTCAAAACATATAGACTCAGACTTAAGTTTTATTTATTTATTTCTAGTTTATAATTTAAATAAATTTTGTATTCTCTTCTCTTACAAAATCTTCTATTCATTTTATTTCATAAGGTATTCTATATTTTTACTGACTCATAATTTATACATGCAACTTGCCCTTCAAGACACACCTTTGTGCTCCAAGGGTGCCACTCTCCATTGACTAGTTTGGAAGTTTTTTATAGATTTGGAGTCAATACTCCATTTGTCGACCTTGTGTGAGACTAATACATGATTGAGGAATAAGGTATCCCCCTTATTGCACGCCACTCAAAAATCCTCGTGAGCGACAGTCATGATATTCCTTCATGGCATCATCAACCTTTCGGAACAAGGTAGTTGTTAACCTTATGTTAAGGTCACGACGGTAGTGCTAGTAGGTTTTCACAGGGACACTACAACACCTCTCTCTCATATGTCTTGTATCTATGTATGACCCATTTACTCCATATGTGAGTCGTATGGAAATCATCACCATTCCTACATCCATGGAAAAGGATAATATTAATATTCATATACATGAAATCATAATCAACATTATATGTGTATAAATCAACTAATCAAAACCAAAATAAAAGTCCAGTCCCTCACTCAATACAGAGTCCAAGGAAGTCTTTGATGCTATCAATATCATTAGCATGTCATGTTTCCTATACACTCTGGATACCTCATCATAATACCCATCCATGTTATACATAAATATAAATGACATATCAACTTTCAAAACATCATAGCATAAGCACACAAACTAAACTGATAATCATAGTGTACCATTTTTTAACCGGATCACTTGCTCGAAAGTGTCCTCAAAGAATAATTCAATGTATAAAAGTGATCAATGGAATTGGATGTTACATTATATCATATGTATATTTTAAGATTTGATCCACAACTATGTGGATAACACAGTTAGTGAGCCTAATCAACATATAGTTAAAAAAAAAGTTTAAATAAATTCTGAGTTATCTATATATATATATATATATATATATATATATATATATATATATATAGAGAGAGAGAGAGAGAGAGAGAGATACAATGGGGATTAATTGCATATTTACCGAAGTAAGTTTGGCAGCCTAACCTTGGAGTGATATCCCAACAAGGAATGGTAGATCCATTTTGATTACTATTGCGATAAATGTACTTAATAAAATGAAGAAGAGGAAATATATACAAGTAAAATGAGTAAATCCATCTGATGGTGATGATGCTAATAAAAGAAGAACTGACAGAGAGTAAAATTTGATAAAGGAGTCTTCAATATGTCATGGTAACATCATGAAAACTATAAATATGTAACTAAGAATTTTTGTAATAAACACATAATCAAGAATGAAATTTCTATATATATTAATACAAGTACAAGACTGAATATGGAACTTTAGAAAATAAATTGTATTAGTGAATACATTACATGAAGGAGGGAATTGATCTAGGATTTCTATGAGATGTTTCTCTACAAAAATCCTCTGATGATGACCTATTAGTGATACTTAATCACATGTGAACATGAGAAAATAATTATTAAGCATTGAATATTAACATGAGAAAAATGATCATAATTAGGTGCATATGTGTAATTAAATCTCTACTTAACCAAGAGAGAATGAAAAAACAAACTCAGACATATAATTTGACACCCATGTATTAACAAAGTTCATGAGACTTTGTTGGATATGTCTCTATATCCACTTGGAATATGAATCGATTTACTTTCCTTCCTTTATCATGACTGAAACCTTCTCATAAAATGTGGCACATGCTTCTTACAGGGTGGAAATCCTAGATCAACCTTTTCTTTTACAAAGAGAACTTAATTCTCTCACATAAGTGACATTTATACAAACACCAAAAACAGTACATTTGTCTAAATGAAAATCTCTCTGAAAGGGACCTAAAGGGGCCTCACGGTGGCCTCCCTGTACAATGCTTACATAAGGGAATTATATAGTTTCCCTATCTCCATAATTCAATGACAAGATCCCAAATTTTAGAATATAATAACAACTCAAAGACAAAAATTGGAAAGCATCTCAACCAATCTTAGCATCCCCTTAATACTAAGAAACCATTTGTTATAAAATCAGGAAAAATTCTGAACCAACTCATCAGACTCCCAACTTCTTATTAAAATTAGAAAATTAATTTTTGAGGTAAGATTCTCACATAAAACTAATTTCCCCTTAAAACTAAGAAACTAATTTTTTATTTGGATTCTATCACTTAATTTTAATTTCCTTTTTAGAAATTAAATGAAAAATACATGAGAACATTATGCTAAAAAATATTAATCATTTTTACAATATGAAGCATTAAACATTCCTTTTAAACTTTGTCACCTATCATCAATAACAATTTTATTTATCTTCTCCATGGTGTGAAAAGCAATAAGCCCTTGTGTGGATATCCTCTTAGATAAGGAATGGATGGTCCATATGCATTTTTTATAAATCCCTTCTCCTATGTTTCCTAGATTCTATAGTTGTCCAAAATGTAATTTTATATCTTCATACAATATTCTATGGTAACTTTTCCTAAGTCCCAATGCATAGCCAGTCCCTTGCAAAATCCAATGGTTTCAACTATCGACACCTCATTGTATCTCCAACATTTATTTTTTATAATAATCATGTTATCCCTGGCACATTTAGTCTCATGGATCATAACAACTCTGGTTTTGACTTACGTTATGCATTTCCTTAGAAACAATTTCTTAATACGAGCATTAATACTTGTGATGTTCCATGATGAAACCTTCATCATTAAACCTTGGGTTGGGATAAAAAGTACTTATATAGGATTCTTCTGTCTTCATCAAAATCCACTAGTAAGGCTCCTTCTTCCTCTAGTTTTATATTTGATGTTGTTTCTCCCTCTTCTTTTCTTTCG
>JASDQU010688461.1:19649-38340 GCA_032191745.1 Picea mariana
AGAGAGAGAGAGAGAGAGAGAGAGATACAATGGGGATTAATTGCATATTTACCGAAGTAAGTTTGGCAGCCTAACCTTGGAGTGATATCCCAACAAGGAATGGTAGATCCATTTTGATTACTATTGCGATAAATGTACTTAATAAAATGAAGAAGAGGAAATATATACAAGTAAAATGAGTAAATCCATCTGATGGTGATGATGCTAATAAAAGAAGAACTGACAGAGAGTAAAATTTGATAAAGGAGTCTTCAATATGTCATGGTAACATCATGAAAACTATAAATATGTAACTAAGAATTTTTGTAATAAACACATAATCAAGAATGAAATTTCTATATATATTAATACAAGTACAAGACTGAATATGGAACTTTAGAAAATAAATTGTATTAGTGAATACATTACATGAAGGAGGGAATTGATCTAGGATTTCTATGAGATGTTTCTCTACAAAAATCCTCTGATGATGACCTATTAGTGATACTTAATCACATGTGAACATGAGAAAATAATTATTAAGCATTGAATATTAACATGAGAAAAATGATCATAATTAGGTGCATATGTGTAATTAAATCTCTACTTAACCAAGAGAGAATGAAAAAACAAACTCAGACATATAATTTGACACCCATGTATTAACAAAGTTCATGAGACTTTGTTGGATATGTCTCTATATCCACTTGGAATATGAATCGATTTACTTTCCTTCCTTTATCATGACTGAAACCTTCTCATAAAATGTGGCACATGCTTCTTACAGGGTGGAAATCCTAGATCAACCTTTTCTTTTACAAAGAGAACTTAATTCTCTCACATAAGTGACATTTATACAAACACCAAAAACAGTACATTTGTCTAAATGAAAATCTCTCTGAAAGGGACCTAAAGGGGCCTCACGGTGGCCTCCCTGTACAATGCTTACATAAGGGAATTATATAGTTTCCCTATCTCCATAATTCAATGACAAGATCCCAAATTTTAGAATATAATAACAACTCAAAGACAAAAATTGGAAAGCATCTCAACCAATCTTAGCATCCCCTTAATACTAAGAAACCATTTGTTATAAAATCAGGAAAAATTCTGAACCAACTCATCAGACTCCCAACTTCTTATTAAAATTAGAAAATTAATTTTTGAGGTAAGATTCTCACATAAAACTAATTTCCCCTTAAAACTAAGAAACTAATTTTTTATTTGGATTCTATCACTTAATTTTAATTTCCTTTTTAGAAATTAAATGAAAAATACATGAGAACATTATGCTAAAAAATATTAATCATTTTTACAATATGAAGCATTAAACATTCCTTTTAAACTTTGTCACCTATCATCAATAACAATTTTATTTATCTTCTCCATGGTGTGAAAAGCAATAAGCCCTTGTGTGGATATCCTCTTAGATAAGGAATGGATGGTCCATATGCATTTTTTATAAATCCCTTCTCCTATGTTTCCTAGATTCTATAGTTGTCCAAAATGTAATTTTATATCTTCATACAATATTCTATGGTAACTTTTCCTAAGTCCCAATGCATAGCCAGTCCCTTGCAAAATCCAATGGTTTCAACTATCGACACCTCATTGTATCTCCAACATTTATTTTTTATAATAATCATGTTATCCCTGGCACATTTAGTCTCATGGATCATAACAACTCTGGTTTTGACTTACGTTATGCATTTCCTTAGAAACAATTTCTTAATACGAGCATTAATACTTGTGATGTTCCATGATGAAACCTTCATCATTAAACCTTGGGTTGGGATAAAAAGTACTTATATAGGATTCTTCTGTCTTCATCAAAATCCACTAGTAAGGCTCCTTCTTCCTCTAGTTTTATATTTGATGTTGTTTCTCCCTCTTCTTTTCTTTCGCATTCATTTTTTTCTATGAGTTCAAGGGGTTGGTGAAAATCTGTATTTCTTCCCATGGATTGTTCCCTATGATGTAGTAGTTGATTTTCCTAATAATTTGATAATATCTTCATGTAGTTGTTGTATCTAAGATATCTGGAAATTGGAGAGAATTTGTTTTCCATAAGTGTAATTAGCGTAGGGATGTCTAGCTCCACAAGTTCTTCATCCATTTATTTCAGTTTCCCATCATCCTTTGAGTCCTTGAGAGTTCATTCCTCTAGTTCTATGTCTTAATATTATGTTTCCTCTTCTGTATTGTTGGGATTAGGGTTTATTGGTCATATATTCTATCATTTTTGGATCATCCATGTTGTTCTTTGAGTGATCTCCTTTGTGAATAATTCCACATGTTGTTGTTGAACTTATTATTATACTAAGTGGGGGGTGATTCAATATAAACTACATTTTAATTTATTTAACCATTCATCAATAATTCATTAGATGATAAATAATAATCACATAATAAATCAATTCAGAATGCCAGAGTTTAACATGGAAACCCAATGGGGAGAAAACAATAAACTTATCTTTATAAATTTCTATAGGCACCAACCTACTCAAGACACCAATATGTTTAACTGAAAACCAACTCAACAAGATGTAGGAACCAACCTATTGGAGACACCAATCTCCATAACTAAAAACCAAATCAATAAGATGTAAGCACCAACCTACTCGAGACACCAACATCCTCAACTGAGCCCCAACTCAGCAACACCTCTAGGAGACAACCTATTGTAACAATATTTTCAAGAACCAACCTATTGGAGAGGCCAATACCCTCACCTAAGCACCAAATCAAAAAGATATGTGTAGACACCAATGCAATATTTTCATAAATAGATTACTTATAACTTCACCTGCATACTTGATTCAATGGGAAATCCTTCAAACCTTAGTCACATGTAGCCTTCATGCCCTAGCGAGCCTCATAAAGTCATTCCCATAATATAATCCTTGATGAAAAAATCCATTGACAAAAAAATAACAACTTAAACGAAGTGCACATGATAGCTTCATAGACATTGAATCCTTCATAACACACCTTGAGAACAAGAAAGAACTCAAGAAAATCCCCTTAGACTTATCTTTCATATCTTTCTATCCCAAAAATAAAACCCAACTCCTTAACGCACCTCATATCACTTATATGCACCTCATACTTGATATTTTTCTTGGTTACACTACAAATGCACACATATATCCTATATTTATAGTAATTTTGTCCCCACTTCTAGGGCCAACCTATAAAGACTCGCTGAGCCAAACTCAATTTTTTGGCTTGTATGTCGGACGAAAAATTTCATATCTCCTAATTCCAAGAGAGATAGAGGGAATGATATATACTATTATTAAGGTCTTGAAATAATATTTCCAAAAATATAACTTTTTTTCCCATTTACACTATGTATCTAAGGTGAAAATTCCTTCAAATATAGGGTATCCAAACTAATCATAAAAAGTACAAAAGTAATACTTTCACCGATATCCATCTTGAGATATTTATATTGGAAATTTGTAGGCTTGTAATATTTATCTTGGACATTTTTAGGATCCCCTTGTCTTTGAAATCAATGAAAAAAATATTTCCAACAATCTCCCCCATTGTCATTAATGGAAATCGTTATTCAATTCTATAATACTCCCCCTATATGCAACTCCCCATGTGCCTTCAATTCTTCTTCTTTCTAAAACTTCTTCTTCTTTGACATCAATGGAAAATGGATTCTCCACCAGAGTTTGTGCTTCCCTTTACTGATGAGATGAGAGATATATAACTCCCATAAAAAAAAATTATCCATTGGCTTTATCGAGTATGTATACATATTTTGAGGTTTTGTTTGCATTTTCCACTAATCTTGTTGAAGTTGTTTTCCTTATCTCACACCATTTATAATTAAATGTGAGGTTGTAACCTTTATCATACATTTGGATGAAACTTTGAATATTATTCTATAACCCTTCAACATGAAATAAATTTTGTGTCTTAATCTTTCCATTATCACGGCTAATAGTACCTTTTCCAACTATATTTGCAAAAGAATTATCTCCAAAAGTAACACTGCCTCCTTTTTCTTCCTTCAAGCTGACAAACTTGGTCTAGTCCCATGTCATGTTTTTTGAACATCCAGTGTGAATGTTCCATTGATTCCTAGGTAAAATCACGAATCTGGGTAACACTTTCATTAGAAACGGGTCGTGAAAATTGATAATCGCACTTTTTGGCCAAACTCTTTAATTTTTCAGTCGAAATTTAAATCTGACGACGCCCTTGAAAATTATAACATAAATTTTAAATCTAACAACAATTTTAAATCTTAAGTTAGTTTCGCCGCTAAATATAACATTCAATGGAAAAATACAAAATTTTGGTCGAACTATTAGTTCTATGAAAAACGAGTAACTATGGCACTTTTTAAAAAAGTATGTGTTCAATTAAGCTTACTCCAACTGGGGAGGAGCAGAATCCTTGAAATACTATGAGTCTATGATGCAGGAGCATCGCCAACATGTCAAGCGAGCCAGCGTGGAAGAGGAAGACAGCTGGACAAAGCCAGCACAAATTTTGAAATAACCTTGGAAGTTGTTGCGCGAACATTAATATAGCAATTTAATGAAGTGCACTTGTATATTGTAATGGACCTTTAGCCTTTAAGCTCTTTTCCTTAGTAGATAGACGACGTTTAAAATAGTTAATGCAGGTAGATAGAAATTTAATTCTAGACTAGACAACTTAGGAGCGCAAGAGGGAAACGGGATATAGACACCCTCATTGTGCATTTGTATCATTGGAATTTAGGAAGAGCATAGGAGATGCAGAGAGCCATGTAAGAATGCACATGTACAGGTATTTGAGTTAATAGAAAAGTTGATTCAAATTCATGGTTTGTGTTGGTCTCTGTGTATTGATGTTGATATGCTCATGAATGGTTGCTTCCTGTTATACATTTGCTTCTGTATGCTGTGTATATGATTTCATGTTTGAATTGAAGTCTGAGAGGGTGAAGGAATGAGTTTCAATTGTTTCTCTGTTTGAGCCAGAGGATTCCTACAAGGAGTGCAGTTGAAGTTTCCACAAGGAGTGCGTTGACAGAGGGTTCAGATAGAGACAACTTTTGTTCTCATCCATCTAGAAGTGCAGTTGGGCACAGGAGTCGTGCAAGGAGTGCACAGGTCGAGTGAAGTTCAGGGTTGCAAACCTAAGCAAAGCATTGAGAGACCACTGCTGCAGGTGTGCGTAGAGTGAAAGACTTCAATGCTTAGACGTTGTTGAAGGTTTTCCGCAAGGAGTGCGCGCAAGAGTTTTCTTGAAGGACTTGAAGCCATGGGAAAAGCTCAGGAAGGATAGGCCGTTGAAGTTTGTGGAAGAACAACGCAGACAAGTTGTGCTTTGAATGTTGGCGAGAAGCATAGTAAGTTTGCACGCATGAGGATAAGTGTCGGAGGAGGAACACTTAGTTATTTCGCCAGGAGAAATGGACGATCGGAATCCTCCGAGGAGATTTCGTGAATCACCGCAAGACGTTGGATCTCGTGAAGGTGCACGAAGGTTATAGTGCAAGTGTGGAAGAGGTTCGAAGCTCAGGAGGGGAAAAGCCATTGATCCAAGCTAGCCAGGGCCGTTGGATCATTCGCAGAACCACCTATTGGGAGCTCGTACGAAAAGAGTCAAAATTTTGGTAATGGGAATCAAGATATTGTGATACGCGATATCTCGATGAGTACTATTACCATGTGGGGCCAGAGGAGTTGGTGGAGGACAGGTGTCACACTGTATCAGAGTTYGGGGAAAGTAAAGTCCCGAAACATTGAACATCAAGATTCACGATACCGCGAACCCCGAGATGCCGATGGAGTGAAGTGGCGATTGAATGGTCAATCCACACGTGTGTCAGAGTTTCGGCACATCGGGCATCGGGAGTTGAGGGTACAGGTTGTTTAGTATCGCGAGTAGTGAAATTGCGATAGAGGAAGTCCCGATAAGGAATGGGAGAGGTCAGTGTTGATTGAGGTGTCGGGTCTTGGTGATTTGGGAGCGTAGCGCTCGACCATTGGACTCGCGAAGTCACGAGTTCTGATTCCCTGATAAGTAAAGAGAGGGGGATCGCGTGAAGAGATCTGTGGGTGCAGATTTCCTGATAGGGAAATAGAAGGACAGGTAGTGTTCTTTGGGCCAGGGAAAGAGAAGATCCTGTGAGCGTGCATGCCTGCGGGTGCGGCTGCATCAGTTAGGTATCAGAGCATAGAAAGATTCTTTGCTTTCTATATCAAAGAAGAAAGAGAAATCACCATGTCGCCGAGGAGGGAAATACAGTCACCCGATCCAGAGGATAGGGAAGTGCAACAGAGAAGAGGCAGGCAGATGGCAGATCCAGCCATAGAGAGACAAATGCGTGATCTACGAGCCAGACCAAAAGATATGGAGACAACGCAAAGACGCACAGTCAGTGCAGGGGATCTTAGTGATTCCGAGAGTGAGATTGAGGCTGAACACGAAGAGGAAGTTGTAGCCGAATATGCATCAAACAAGCATTTGATCAAAGCTATTGCCAGGATGGGTGTAAAAGCAAAGATGGATATTCCAGTTTACGAAGGGAATCTGGATGTAGAGGAGCTTCTAGACTGGATTAGAGCTCTTGACACATACTTCGACTATGAAGATGTCAAAGAGGACAAAAAAGTCAGGCACATTGTTACACACTTGAAAGGACATGCATCATTGTGGTGGTATGAACTACAAGCTGACAGACACTGTAAGGGCAAGCAAAAGATTAAGAGCTGGGACAGAATGATCGTGAAGATGAAGGCGAAATTCATCCCAAGATACTATCAAATCACTATGTTCAGGAGAATGCAAAACCTAAGATAGAAGTTGATGACAGTGAAAGAATACACTGAGGAATTCTATAGACTGAACATCAGAGCAGGTCATCAGGAGAGCGATGATGAAAACGTTTCTAGATACATGAATGGCCTGAGATATGATATCCAAGATGAGATGAGCATGGTTACCATCCGAGCGGTGGAAGATGCTTATCAGATGGCTCTGAAAGCTGAGGAGAAGCTGAGCCGAAAACAAAGTCAGAGGGGCTGAGGCAGAAGTTAGCCCAGAGGTAAATTAGTTTCCCAGGATAAATTCTAGAAGCCAAAGGAGGAATGGAAGAAACCTCAGACTCGTAGAGAGAGAGGTGGAAGTTCATAGCGGGGGCAGCAATATGCAGAGAAAAGAGAACAACATACTGAGGAGAGAGGAGGATATGTTGATAATAACACTTTTCCTTGTACTAGAGGTAGAGTAAGAGGAAGAGGTGGAGTAATCACATGCTTCACATGCAGGAAGAATGGGCACAAGTCTTACGAGTGTCCATAGAAAAAGAAGGACATTGGAGAAGCTCACATCACCGAGGCACAGAGGCGGGATGTTGAGGCAGAAGACGTTAAAGGTGGAAGATCGTTGATGATGCGAAAAGTCCTTTTGACACCTGAGAAGGAGGTTGAAAGTTCAGTCCAAAGGACCAGACTTTTCAGGACTGCTTGCAAGACCAAGGATAGGGTATGCAAGGTCATTGTTGACAGTGGTAGCATGGATAATCTCATATCTACAGAGATGGTAGAGAAGTTGGAGCTGGAGACGACTGATCATCCAAGCCCATACAGAGTTTCGTGGCTACAGAAAGGACATTAGGTAACAGTCACTAAACAATGCTTGGTTGAATTTAAGATAGGTGGATATAATGATAATATTTTGTGTGATGTCATTCCTATGGATGTTTGTCATCTATTATTGGGTAGACCATGGCAATATGACAGGAATGTGATTCATGATGGGAGAATGAACACATACACCCTAGAGAAGAATGGGAGGACACACATGTTGCTTCCGACAAAGGATAAGGAGGTGAAGCCGGAAGTAAGCAACATAGTAGTTCTCATGAGTGGGAAGGAACTCCTTAATGAGGTGAAGAAGAAGGAGGATACACAATTCTTTGTGTTCAGGAAACCGAAGATTGTTCTGACTAGCACAAGGGTGGACGATTTACCAGAGGAAGTTCAGGAACTGCTGGAAGAGTTCGCTGACATCATAGTGGACGAACTACCTCATTCGTTGCCATCGATGAGGAGTGTGAGCCATCATATTGATCTGATACCAGGTGCCATTTTTCCAAACAAAGCCGCGTATAGATTGACGCCGCAAGAGAATGAAGAGGTTAAGAGGCAAGTCCAGGAGTTGTTGGACAAAGAGTTAGTCAGGGAAAAATTGAGTCCATGTGTTGTTCCAACAGTACTCAGTCCGAAGAAAGATGGAGGTTGGAGGATGTGTACTGACTCAAGGGCGATAAATAAGATAACCATCAGGTACAGATTTCCATTGCTGAGGATGGATGATCTGATGGATTGCTTGAGCGGAGCAAAGTACTTTTCAAATATTGATTTGAAGAGTGGATATCACCAGATTCGTATGGGAGAGGGTGATGAATGGAAGATAGCATTCAAAATAAATGAGGGTTTGTATGAATGGCTTGTTATGCCATTTGGCTTAACAAATGCGCCAAGTACCTTCATGAGTTTGATGAACGAAATCTTGAAGGAGTTCATCGGGAAATTTTTCATTGTGTATTTGGATAACATACTGGTTTTCAGTAAGACAGCAGCGGAGCATCTGGAGCATTTGGCTACAGTGATGCAGAGATTACAACAGGAGAAGCTGTTGATAAATATGAAGAAGTCCTCATTCATGAAGACAGAAATCATTTATTTGGGGTTTGTTATTTCAGCAAATGAGTTGAGGATGGATCCAGGTAAGGTGGAAGTGATCAAGAATTGGACATCACCGAAAAACGTTTTTGAGGTGAGAAGTTTTCATGGTTTGGCTAGTTTCTACCGAAATTTCATCAGGAATTTCAGTGGAATTAGTGCAACAATTATGGATATAGTGAAGAAGTGGCATAAATCTTTTCACTGGACAGCAAAGGCTGAGAAAAGCTTCAAATTGTTGAAACGGAAGATTACGGAACAACTAGTGTTGGTGTTGCCGGATTTCCTGAAGACATTTCAGGTGAAGTGCGATGCAAGCGGATCTGCAATCGGGGCAGTCTTAAGTCAAGATGACAGACCAATTGCATATTTCAGCGAGAAGCTGAATGAAGTGAAAGTGAAGTATTCCACATATGATAAGGAGTTTTATGCCATTATCTAAGAATTGAAGAAATTGAGGCACTATTTGATTCCAAAGGAATTTGTCTTATATAGTGATAACCATGCATTGCAGTTTGTGACTCAACAAGAAAAGTTGAATCAGAGGCATGTTAAATGGGTTGAGTACATGCAGAATTTCACATTTGTGATTAAACATATTTCTGGTACTGCTAACAAAGTGGTTGATGCTTTGAGCAGGAAATGTTTGTTGTTGTAGGAGTTCTGAGTCAAAACATTGGGTTTTGATGAGCTCAGGAATATGTACACGGATTATCAGGATTTCAAGGAAGCGTATGAAGCAACTGAGAATCCAGTTCTCAGAGACAGAAGCTCGTGGATAGAGTACATGATCCAGGAAGGATTGTTGTTTAAGGGTAATCAACTATGTATTCCGAAATGCTCCATGAGGGAGAATCTGTTGAAGGAGAAACACAGTTGATGATTGGCAGGGCATTTTGGTCACGACAAGACATTTGCAAAGCTCAGTGAGTCATACTTTTGGCCAAGGATGCGAGAAGAGGTCAAGAGGTTTGTAGACAGATGCAGAATTTTCCAGCATTCAAAGGGAAGAAAGTAGAATGCATGATTCTATCAACCATTACCCATACCCAAGAGGCCATGGGGTGAAATCAGCATGGATTTCGTATTGGGATTGCCAAGGATGCAAAGAGGATTTGATTCAGTCTTTGTGGTAGTGGATAGGTTTTCCAAGATGGAACATTTTATCCCATGTCAGAAAACCAGTGATGCGACTCACATCGCAAATCTGTTTTTCAAAGAGGTTGTTTGACTTCACGGCTTACCTAGAAGTATAGTTTCGGACAAAGATACAAAGTTCGTGGGACATTTCTGGAGGAAACTGTGGAAAAAGATGGGGACTAACTTGATGTTTAGTTCTGCCTATCATCCTCAGACAGATGGGAAAACAGAAGTGGTGAGCAGAAGTCTGGGAGACTTGCTGAGAAGCTTGGTGACAGAGCACCACAGCCAATGGGATAGTTTATTGCCGCAGGCAGAGTTCGCATATAATGACTCAGTGAACAGGAGCACATGCCAAAGTCCATTCCAGATTGTATATGGCACACAGTTGAGAGGAGTTTCTGAATTAAGGGATTTAGAATAGACTCTGACTAGGAGCGCAAGTGCCAAAGAGTTCACAGAGGCGATGAAGGAACTTCATGCCCAAGTGAAACAACGACTGCTGAAATCAAGTCAGAAATATAAATGCAGAGACGATCAACATAGGAGACAAGTTCAGTTTGAGGTTGGTGATCTGGTTCTATCACATTTGAGGAAAGAAAGGTTCTCGAGAGGAACATATAATAAGCTAAAGATGAAGAAAATCGGACTGTGCAGAGTCTTGAATAAATTTGGGGCGAATGCTTATGATATTGAATTACCTGACGGGATCGAAATATCCCCGATATTCAATATCTCAGATTTGTACCCTTATAGAGCTGGAGAAGCAGATAATGGAACTGAGCCGCTAATGATCCAGTGGATGAAACATATTCCAGTTGCATATAAGCCGTAGATGGAGTGCATACTGGATAAGAAAGTGAGCAAGAGGACCAGGCGACAGAAATACTTTGAGTATCTGGTCAAGTGGAAGAATCATCCAGTTGAAGATGCCAGCTGGGAAACTGAAGCGAAGATACAAAGGCATGGACACACCATGCAGGAGCTCATGGACAGGAGCCCATGAATGTTTTCAAGTGAGGGAGTATGATGCAGGAGCATCGCCAACACGTCAAGCCAGCTAGCGCGGAAGCGGAAGACAGCTGGACAAAGCCTGCACAAATTTTGAAATAACCTTGGAAGTTGTTGCACAAACATTAATATAGCAATTTAATGAAGCGCACTTGTATATTGTAATGGACCTTGAGCCTTTAAGATCTCGTCCTTAGTAGATAGATGACATTTAAAATAGTTAATGCAGGTAGATAGAAATTTAATTCTAGACTAGACAGCTTAGGAGCGCAAGAGGGAAATGGGATATAGACACCCTCATTGCGCATTTGTATCATTGGAATCCAGGAAGAGCATAGGAGATGCAGAGAGCCGTGTAAAAATGCCCATGTACAGATATTTGAGTTAATAGAAAAGTTGATTCAAATTCATGGTTTGTGTTGGTCTCTATGTATTGATGTTGATATGCTCATGAATGGTTGCTTCCTGTTATACATTTTCTTTTGTATGCTATGTATATGATTTCATGTTTGAATTGAATTCTGAGAGGGTGAAGGAATTATTTTCAATTGTTTCTCTGTTTGAGCCAGAGGATTCCTGCAAGGAGTGCAGTTGAAGTGTTCGCAAGGAGTGCGTTGACAGAGGGTTCATATAGAGACAAATTTTGTTCTCATTCATATATAAGTGCAATTGGGCACAGGAGCCGTGCAAGGAGTGCGCAGGCCGAGTGAAGTTTAGGGTTGTGAACCTGAGAAAAGTGTTGAGAGACTGTTGCTGCAAGTGTGCGCAGAGTCAAAGACTTCAACACTTAGAATTTATTGAAGATTTTCCACAGGGAGTGCGTGCAAGAGTTTTCCTGAAGGACTTGAAGCCGTGGGAAAAGCTCAGGAAGGATAGGTCGTTGAAGTTTGTGGAAGAACAACATAGACAAGTTGTGCTTTGAATGTTGGCAAGAAGTGTAGTAAGTTTGCACGCAGAAGGATAAGTGTCAGAGGAGGAACACTTAGTTATTTCGCCAGGAGAAACGAACGATCAGAATCCTCCGAGGAGATTTCGCGAATCACCGCAAGCCGTTGGATCTCGCGGAGGTGCAGGAAGGTTAAAATGAAAGTGTGGAAGAGGTTCAAAGCTCAGGAGGGGCAGAGCCATTGATGCAAGCCAGCTAGGGCCGTTGGATCATTCGCGGAACCGCCTATCAGGATTTCGTAAGAAAAAAGTCGGAATTTTGGTAACGGGAATCGCGATATTGCGATACGTGATATATTGATGAGTACTATTACCGTGTGGGGCCACAGGAGTTGGTGGAGGACAGGTGTTACACTGTATCAGAGTTCAGGGAAAGTAATGTCCCGAAATATTGGACATCAGGATTCATGATACTGCGAACCTTGAGATGTCGATGGAGTGACCCGGCGATTGAATGGTCAATCTACACATGTGTCATAGTTTCAGCACATTGGGCATTGGGAGTCAAGGGTACAGGTTGTTTAGCATCATGAGTAGCGAAACGATAGAGGATGTCTCGACAAGGAACGAGAGAGGTCAACATTGATTGAGGTGTCGTGTCTCGGCGATTCCGGAGTGTAGTGCTCGACCATTGGACTCGCGAAGTCGCGAGTTCCGATTCCCCAATAAGTAAAGAGAGGGGGAATCGCGCGAAGAGATCTGTGGGTGCAGATTTCTTGATAGGGAAATAGAAGGATGGGAAGTTTTCTTGGGGCCGAGGAAAGAGAAGATTATGTGAGCGAGCGTGCCTGTGGGTGCGGCTGTGTCAGTCTAGTTTCAGAACTAGTACCAACATTTTCATAATTGAATCTGATTTTATTTGATACAATTTATATTAAATTTAATTTTTTTAGTAATTTTAGTTAGTTTTATAAAAACATGTATGCATATTATTTTTAGATGACATAATGGTTTAGTAAAGAGAAAAATCAATATCTCCAATAACACATAGTCGAAAATTATGGAAAATTTATGTTATAGGACCTTTCACTGTCCTCTTCAAAAGGGTATTTTTAGATTTTACTTTTAGATAAAAATTAAATCACATACATGGAGTCTCACTAAACGTGTTTAAAATACATAAGTTTTTGAGATTGGTCAAATTCAAAAAATTATAGAAATTATAATGTTCATCTGTTAAATTCAACACTGTACTCATGCTTTAATAGAGTTTGTTTAGATTGTTGCAGCATATTTATTTTTTAATAAAAATAAGTTTAATAATGACTACATTCTTGTCTAAAAACATAACTCATTATCAATCCATTCATTTTTAAGGAACATACTCTCAAATAATGACTAAATTCACATATCAAATGTCAATACAAAAATTCAAAAAATAGTCAATATAAAGATAACAAAATTCATGACAAGTTTTTTTTTTTATTGTAAAGTGAAATTCATAAATAAAAAAATACTTTTTATTCAAAAAAAAAAGGAAAATAGACACTGAGATTCGTGATTTTACTCTCCCTTCATTTTGAATGTAAAGATAAATGTCTACATTCTTCCTTCTTTGTTTCCTTTTCCACACCCTCGCGTATTCATTTTTATGTTTGGAAATAACATCTTCTTCCTTTTTTTTTATGAGGTCGTACTATGCTACTTATACAATAGCATGCTATGTTCCAATTGTTATTTCACTTATAACATTTAGTATTGTAATCAAGTACAAGAGCAAATTAATTGTATTTTTTGTTATCAAACCCATTATAAGTTCTCATTTTTTTTCTCACATGATCATCCTTTGAGGTCTTATAAGAACCTTTATTTATATTTCTCACATGATCACTTCTTATGTAAGCTCTACAATCTATTTCCTTGTGACCAAAATTATTGCAAGAAAAAAAAAATAGCCAAGAAAGATATTTTGGTACCGGTTTGTGAAATTCCTTCTTGGTGCAACAACTCGTTTGAACTCATTGTTGTTATTATTTTGGTAAAACTCAATTTTTTTCTAATAATGAGCGCCTTTCCCACTGCGACTTTTATTGTTGATGTATCCTTTGAGAATATTAGCATAGATTTTAGGCTTTTGTTCATTTTTCTTTTCTTATGGTTTTTTGACCATAATGCTTGCATCTCCCTCAAGGATATTTTTTTTTTCATTGTATCCAAAACTTGTCTTGATGAATGGTGACCTTTGGAAAATGAGAATATTATCTAATATTTCAATACTCTTTCCAAACTTCAAGCCGTTATTCTATTGATGAGTTGTTTTCTCTAGTTCCTTTCTTAAGAAAACTATTTTACCTTCTAGATTCTCACAACTTTCTTCCTTTTCTTTCAGCTCGATTCTCACCACTTATTCTATCCTCTTCGCTTCTTCTAGTTGAGTCTTCGTGATAATAATTATCTTCTTTGTTTCTTCAATATATTGATCCTTCTTTTCATATTTATGAAGTTTGTTATTCAACTTATATTATTTTCCTTGAGTCTATCTATTGTTTCTAAGGCACTAATGAGTTCTTCTTCAAGATTCACTTCCCCATTAATGTCTTATTTTTCTGAGTATGAATTTTCTTTCTAATTATTTTTATTTGCTTCATCAGTGGGTTTTGTTTCCATGGTTATGGAGAGGGATTATTCTTTATAATCACTRTATTACCTTTCTTTTTATTTTGTATCTTGTGCTTCTTTTGTCTTTTACTCACAGCATGTACAATCACTGGATCTCTCTTCATAAAWTTTTTGTATATTGTCTCAAATTTGTTTACCTGTTGTRCAATTCATTACCTTGACAATATGATAATATAGTAGGAAACTCAAGATGACAACTATTTATTTTTCATTATGTTCACTTGAATCCTTCCCATCTTCATTTTCATAACCTATTGTGACTGATTCCCAAATATCAAACCCAAGGGTATTCAAATATACCTTCATTCTTATATTCCATGTCAGATAGTTTTTTCCATCGAACAAAGGATATTTATTTGTAGGGAGATATTCATTACAATCCATATTTGATGAAKATCATCCTTATAGTGGTTAAACTATGTTTGAAGGAGCTCTCTTTGATACCATTTGTTGAAATTATGCTTATACTAAGAAGGGAGGTGAATCAATATATGATATGTTTTACTCTATTTAACCATTAATTAATCATTCATTAGCTGATAAACAATAATCACATATAAAATCAAATCACAATGGACAAAGTTTAACATGGAAACTGAATTAGGAAAAAACCATAAAATTATCCCTATAAATGTATGTAGGATATAACCTATCATTACAAAGGTTATAGGCACCAACCTACTGAAGACACCAATCTCCTTAACTAAGAACCAACTCAAAAATATGTAGGAACCAACCTACTAAAGAAACCAATCTCCTTAATTGAGCACCAAATTAGCAATATGTAGGCACTAACCTACTAGAGATATCAATCTCCTCAACTAAGTACCAACTCAGTAGAACCTGTAGGAACCAACTTATTGTAACAATATTTGCAAGCACCAATCTGTTGGAGAAACCAACACCCTCACTTGAGCACCAAATCAACAAGATATGTGTAGACACCAATCCAACATCTTCATACACAGAACGTTTATGACTTCACTTGCATGCTTCATTCCAAAACAATCCTTCAAACCTTAGTCACATGTAGCCTTCTTTCCCTAGTGATCCTCATGGCATCATTTCCAGAGTATAATTACTGATGACAACATCCATCGAAGACAATATACACTCATGACAACATAAAAACCTAAAAATAGTGCACACAATATCATCACAAACATTTATTCCTTCATTGCGCACCTTGAGAACAAGAAAGACATTACGAAAATCCCTTAGACTTCTCTTGTAGACCTCTAGATCCCGAAACAACACCCCAACTTATTTAACACACCTTAGACTTTATATATTTCTTGGTTACACTAAAAATTAACACGTATATCATATATTTATAGTAATTATGTCAGACCGATTGAGTCGACCTCAATTTTTTGGTTAGGTTGACAGATCGAAAAAGTCATATCTCTTCATTCTTAGGGAGGTAGATGGAATTCCATATATTGTTGTAAAGATATGAAAATAATATTTCCAACCATATAACATGTGCTCCAATTTAATATAGGTATCTAGGGTGAAAATTCCTTCAAATATAGTGTATCCAAACTAATCATCAAAAATCCAAAAGTAATACTTTCAACAATATCAATATTGCAATCTTTATCTTGGAAATATGTAGGCTTGTAATATTTATATTGGACATATTTAGGTTCTCCATATATTTGATATCAATGAGAAAAATATTTCCAACAGTTGTCTCCTCTATTGGAGGTGTATCCTTCCCTTTTTCAAAGAGGGCATGAAATATATTATTGTTAGAAATTGGGCCTTTGGGGTTGGGATAATGGTTTTTTCAGCTAGATTTTCTTTTACTAGGGACCTTGGTGAAACCATCCTAATATTTGGTTTATTTTCTTTTCTCAACATTTTTTATTGCATTTCAGAGACAATATTGGAATAAATATCCATGCTCATGACATTTATGGCACCGGAATTGGATGTATTCATAGTCTAAGCTCTGAACCCCTCTCTATCTAGAAACTTATGCATATTGATGCAGGAATATATCCTAAATTTTTCTTATAAACATGGATCCATCTATAAGGTATGTAATGCCCTTGTTTTGTAACCTCATAAGTCTTGACAAAGAATCCAAGAATATATCCTATTCATTCCAAGGTTTCCTTATCCCAAAACTCATGAGTTAGTGATTACAACTATACCCCTACCAGAGTCTCTATGAAATCCTCATTATTAGTCATGAGTATTTATAGCCAACAACTTAGACGCAGGCCTACCAAATTGAATAAGTAAGTTCCTATATGAAAATATATTTGTAAAGAAGCTTTTTGAGCATAGTTTTAGATTTATTTATCCTTTGTATTTCCATGTAGAGGTCATCCATCCCATGAGAGTGTTCTCAAATGGATATATTCCCATGTGCTTTCCTATAATTGCATGGTATTTCCTGTATTGAATGTAGTTTCCAATGTTGGATATTGTAAATCCATACTTAGAGTTGATCTTAGTCTTTTCTAAACCTCCATTCTAGATCTTGATTTCCTACTTCACCTGCACTATATTTGTTTTTTCAATTTCATCTTCCTTATTCCGATGCTTCCCTACCCTTCTCATTTATAGTGGTTATTTATAGTGAGATACCACTGGGTGATTTTTCCCTATAATCATGTCCTTGAAGGACCATGTCTTCCATAGTAGAATGACCTTGTCTTCTCTCACACTATGAACACCTTTGAAATATATTTTTTTTTATGTGACACACTCAAAAACCTAAGACTTCATTTGATGATCACCTTCACCTCTGCGTATCATCTCTCCCAAAAAACTGTTTTAGTGATAGATGGCTTGTTAAGGATTGTTTTCTCTCTTAAGCTAGTAAATTTCAATTTTTTTTACAATTTCGAGGAAGTTTTATTTTTTTTTTATATTTATCATATATATTTATTAGTATGCTAACCATTGCAAATGAAACAACTTTATAATTAAAAAAAAATACCCATTATTCTTAAAAAAGAATCATTTCAATTTTAAAATTTAAAAAAAAATTATTAGATTTTTGTATATACTAAAGTGAAAATTATGTATATACAAAAGTGGAACATAGGTACTAGTGGTTTTTCCTATTTATCATGCATATATGGAAGTGAATTCATTGGGGTTTCATGTTCTTCATTACACACACGCATATCCAAGGGAAATATCAGAGGGGAATTCCAGAGAACTTCTCTATATTTCATGGATGTTACCTAGTACAAACTTGTCGATGTTTTTTTTTATGTTTGACCTAGTATGGTCATTGAGTGAGCCATCAAATAAAAAAAACCTATGAGATTGACCTTGAAACCTTCTGCATGAATCTCAAAGAACACAACCACTCGAACAAATTTATAATTGGGATACACCCACATACACCCGTATATACAAAGGTGTGTGTGCATACTCCAAGAAAAACCTCATGGAAAAGTACAATGGATACTTACCAACATTCATGGATGACATCCATAGTAAATTAGTTGATATAAACTATTATTCCTCACAAAAAGGAATTTGAATTAACACCTATTAACTTGAAACCAACTAAATACTCAACAATACGAGTGACAAATAATTGAATTAACATCTTCAGAAAACATACATATACATAGAAATATAAATATACATATATGTATATGGTCTTTTTGATGTCTTAAAAATTTATATATGCAATACGATAACAAACTATGCAAAATTTGAATATATAAAATGATTTTGAATATAAAACCTATAATCGATAATGTGGGATTATTTGGAGTGTGCATCATAGAAAATTATCATCTTTTTCAACAACGAAAATGGATAAATATCGATGTTTAATTGTGGCACCTAATTTCATGTAAACTATGAACTTGGATGGCTCCAATAATAATTACACCAACAAATCTTTTTAAGGGGATAGTTCCCGTCCAAACCTTTGTCATTTTTACGGAGCCACTTGAACACGAAAGTGTCATATGATGTTTGATATGTATTATATTCTCAATATGATATTGTGTGTTAGAGCTATGGACACACATGTACACCACTTATTGATCTCATCACCTCCCTTCATCCCCTCTTCACCAAGACCTATCCCTTTGTCTGAGGTTTTCCCCTTAGTGGACCATCCTTGCAGTTGTCGAGTGCTTAAGATTTCAAACAATTTCATATCATATTTTATGAGAAAAATAGATTCATAGAGATCTATCTGATAGGGAAGAACCAAAATGATTGGGTTGAGAATATTTTTCATTCTAGTGAAATGCCACGACGCTCATTGTTTCCCCTCTTCTACAGTATATATGAATTCATATGCTCAC
>JASDQU010688462.1:6930-17616 GCA_032191745.1 Picea mariana
AGCTGCTGCACTACATCCATGGTTGTAAGTAACACTTTGTTCTCATTAATACAATCAATGCTTGGCCTGTTTCTTTCAAACTTGTACTTGTTCCATATAAGTTTGTCTACAGTAGATGGATCTATGTTTGAGCTAATCTCAGTAGAGTAGGAAGTCTTTTGTACTTTTGTTTGTCTTGCAGGACCTACCAAGGAGCTCAAGATCGAAGCTCATCTTGGACCTTGCAGGGACAAACGACATTCATAAGGTACATACCTTCCTCCTTCTCTTTCGTTCATCAGCTTGATTAGATCTAAAAGGAATTCAGTGTCCATGTTAATCACTTTCTGTCTTGGTCTTAGGATTTTAGGGACCTCGAGAGAATCCACTTGTCTGCAGGGGGATTTATCTTCAACACTCTACTGCAGTTTGATGACAATCTCTTCAAATTCAGATATTACGAAGGCGACCTCTAAATCAGATTCTTAACGGGCCCACCAAAATATTGTTGCATGCGAGGGTAGTGTATTTGTCCTCTTTTATTTATCCATTGACTTGACACTTGAACATGATGTGCACATGAACCCTTTTAACAATTTGCAAGCTTACCCTCTCGATAATCTAGTCGTAGTTAGGCAATTTCTTTAACACCTGCATGTTAAATGCTTAACCATTGCTTTCCTTGCAAGCTCTGAACCCGACACTTGTTTGGCACTTTGACATTTGGATACTGCTATGGATTGACACCATGGCATCTGGTATTCTTGGTTTCTTGACACATGGCGCATAGGGTTTGAAGGTTTGATTTGGGGCCCTTTTTTTATTGTTTTGAGTATAATCCCACATACAACAAGGGAACAAAAAAACAACACTTTATAATGGGAAACACCTTATACAATGTATGATGCGTTGAGGAAGCTATAATGATCCTCTCCTTTAGTGGCTTGGTCTTTGGCTTTGGGGCTTTGGCATGCGCTGTGTATTGTTGGTACTTGGTTTGGGTTGTGGACTTGGGGGTTGAGCAATGAGACTTGGGCCTTGACCCATTATTTTTAATAAAAAAATAAAAGAACCTTGCATAGAAGGCCGAGACCATAAAAACTTTACTTTTATTCAAATTTTAATTTTTTTGCTAAAATAAATCCAAATCTAGTGCAATCAGTACCAAGAGTACAATGACCTTCCAAAACCACATTTTTTGCCAAAATTTATAGAAATTTGCATGTGATAACAATGGCCACATTACATTCATTATCCACTTAAGTACCTCGTATTACCCCATATTATCCTCTCTAGTTACATTGCACAAAAGTAAAAATAAGACTCTACAAAAGTGTACCACAAAAATATCAAAAGCAAACAATTTTGTGGGGAATTTCTCCCAAGAGTCCATATGTGCTCATTAAATACTTAGGGGGTTAGCATAACCAAATTTGAAGGAAATCATTGATCTTCAAATCCAATACCAATTAAAGAACCTATACAATCACAATACATAGAGGGAGATAAGAAGAAGAAACAACTTAGTGGACGAAAGCAAACCAAGTAGTAAAACAAATCCAGGAAAGGTGAAAACAGGTGGAAAGGGAATGAAAAGAATATTTTGGCCACTACACATCAATGTGAAAATCCCAATAACCATTGTAAGCATTGCAATTTGGATTTCCACATTGAGGGAAAATGTTGGAAGCTACACCCAAAATTGCATCCTAAAGTTCTCAAGTAGTAGAAAGAAACATATAATTATTGTAGATGTAAAAGAGAAGTTAGAGAGTAGTTTTTATGTTGATGGTAAGATTGTTTGCACCTCTATTTAAAAGGAGTCGAATTTGAGTAGATTTAAGAAAGAAAAATGGCTAGTAATTCTTTCATGTCAAGATCAAACTCTATAAGCCACGACTAGATTGGCTTTTTGATCTTGATTCTCAGTGAATTTGATATTAGTACAACTAGTAGAGAAGCTTGCATTGGAAGTGCATGATCATACCAGTCCTAATCCTTTGGGATGGGTGAGTCAACACATGGAGATTAAAGTTACCAAACAATGTCTATTCAGGGCTTCCATTAACTCTAGCTTCATTGATGAAGTAGAGGCATATTCCATATTGCTTGACGTATGTGGAGTAATACTTTGAAGCTGCTATATGAATGTGAGAGATGATGTGTTCACATGAAGGGATAACTAGTTCCACTTGGACAATAATGGATAAATATTTGTCCTCTATGATAAAAAAGGAAAATCAAAGATCTCATTAATAATTTCACATCAGGACAGACGACTCATAAGTGAAAACACCAAGTTTGTGTTATTCTTGAGAGAGAATCACAAAAATTACGAAATCATGGTGATTGAAACATCCCTAGAAGGTTGTGATAAAAATCAAAAGAAACAATGGGAACAATTGATTCAATCTTATAAATAAGTGTTTCATGAATACAAATAATTGCCACCGAAGAGGGATGTTGAGTATGAAATTTAGTGGTTATCATAATCTTCATTACCTAACATTGGATTACCCAAACAATATCATTTGAAAGAACCAAAGTGAGGAGACACTTACAACAACTATTAGAGAAAGGGGTCATAATGTGAAGCACTATACCTTTTGGGTAACCAATCATCATTGTGCCCATGGAGGATAGAAGTTGGAAATTGTGTATAGACTACCAAGTTATGAACAATAACTACCCTCAAGAACTATCATCCATTGCCCCTGATTAATGAATTGTTAGTTCCATTGTAGAAAGGAAAGTACTTCACTAAATTGGACCTCAAATTTGGATACCACCAAGTGCAAATGAAAGAGGAAGACACTTGGAAGACAACATTCAAAAGTCGACAAAACTAGTATGAATGGTTAGTTATTCCTTTCAGTTTATGCAATGCGCCAACTACATTTATGTGTTCGATGATTGATTTATTGCATCCATTTACAAATACTTTTTTAATAGTTTCTTTGGATGATATTTCGATGTTTATCTCTACTTGATAAGATAGTATTAGTGTTTTGAAGCAATTATTGGAAACATTGAAGAGACATGCACTATTAACAATTATCAAACAATAAGATTTTTCTATAATATTCATTGGTTTACCTTGGACATATGATTGTTGGAGATGAGATAAACACCGATCCCCACAAATTTTAAAACCATTAGCAAGTGGCTTACACCTACTAACATGACAAAGGTAAGAAGATTTGTTTAAGCAACCCAATATTTAAGAAAAAATATGTATTCATTTTCAACAATTGTCATTTCACTTTACTCTATGATAGAAAATGGACAAAAGTATTTTGAAGAATTAAAAGAAAAAATTAGTCAAGCACTAGTGTCAACTATTCCCGACTTTCAACAACAATTTGGGATTGAAACATATGCAAATGGATATGCCATGGGAGTTGTATTCATGCAAGGAGGAATACTTATGCTATCACTTCGATTTGTTTCATGGAGTGGTTCTAAAATATCCCACATATGATCAATAGGTTTATGCATTAGTTCAAGCTATGAAGCATCAACTGTCGGGGAATGAGACTTTGGTTCACATTGATCGCCAACCTCTTCAAAATTTTGGAAGTTGGACAAAATTTATAGTAGGAAAGGCGTTACAAGTGAATGTGATGCTTACAACAATTCTATCTTTTAATCAAATGTAAAAGGGTATGACAAACAAAGTAACAAACATGTTATCTAGACCACCCATGAAGATGATTGCAACTGCAAGAATGATAATGCATCTTATATGATTCACCCATGAAAAATTTGGGGAAGGGTACACAAATGACATTGATTTTAGAGGTGTGTATCAACAACTTAATAATAAAAAAAACTAATTTATAAGATAATGAATACCATCTTCAACACAAACTATTGTACAAGTTGGGCAAGCTTTGCATCTCATAGGAAGTATGAATACCATGCACGAGGGAATATCATGCTTCAAACTTATAGAGGTATGTATATTAGCCAAACATTAATATTAGCTAAAAAATGCAATAAGAAACTTGGAATCTATATACCTATGCAAGTTCCCATCATAGCATGGGAGAGAATCTCCATGGATTCACTACTACATTTGGGGTAAAAAGCGATGTTTATTATAAATTTAAATTTGACATAAAACTTTGGTGTCTTTTTTAGCCTTGGAATTGGTCATAACTCCATGAAAAAAATTCCCTAACGTTGATGTATCGACGATTATAAACATCATATAATCATTATGGACTTGGAGGATTGATGTTATCATTGAAATCATCATTATTTGAATCCTTTTTTAGGATGTCGATTTGTACATGTCTAAAACAATGATTTAGTGATGTTCATACATTAATATATCGATGTATAAACATTGATTCAATTACATCCATGTCTAAGAAAAGGCCATACCTACGTGGAGTCTTCTTTTCAAGCAAATGTTGAGAAAACATGTTTTCTTATAGATGCAAAAACATAATCAACATGAAATTATGGAAAAGAGAATGATGATGATATTTGAGATCACTCTTATAAACATAATATATAAACCTACCTAAACCAGCCCAACCTACCCAAATAAGCTATCCCTTTACAATGAAAGAAATGGGTATAAAAATACAATTAGTCTCCTCTTGATGCTCAAATTAGTATTTGAACATTAGGGTTTTGTTGGTTTGTTCATTTGAGGCACATTAGGTTTGTTTATTGGTTTGTTCCATTTTATCCCCTTATTCTCTCATGAATGCCAATGGTTGAATGGGTAAAAATGTTAGTGTTGATTCTCTCACTAGAGAAATGGACTCCACCATGATGATTACAACCACATGAAATACACCTAGACGAGATCATATGGAATGAATTTGGCGATATTTGCACACATTTGGTAAATGGTCATTATTTGAAAAGAAGTCAAATATCTGTGAAGTAGTCATAAATGGATTTCCACTAGATTTGTATTATGCAGAAGGGCCTTCTTTTGATCTTTATGCCAATTCATCTCCTCTCCTCCTCCTCATCATCAACCATGGATTATGGGAACACAATACATGAATAATTTCAAACATGCTATTGGATGTTGAAAGCATAAGTAGATTCATTATTGATAGATCTGTTAGTTCCACCAATGAAATTTTAACTTACCTCTTTGACACCTATTTTCTAGGTACAATTGGAAGAGCATGCTCAGAAATAAATGATCATGTCTAAGCAGATCGGATGAATCCCATGGCATGATTTCATCCCAACTGTTTAACCCAAATACACTGCTTCATCAGATATAAATCAATAATCAGGTTCCATTAGTACAAAACTAAGTCACGACACATCCATTATTGTGAGACCCATCCTGACTAAAAATCATGGAATCACTAGTTCATAATTGAATATTATAAGATAATGAGGATTGACTTTGGATACGAAGAATATGCACCCAAATTCATTTGTAGGGAATTCAATTGTATATATATTTCAATGATTATGAATAGTAATAGAATAATCTCTAGGTAGACACTGCCCATACTTGTAAGACCCCTAGAGAAATGATTAAGTTGATTTTGTTTGTTGTGAACTGCACTTTCTTAAATACAATAAATTATGATTTGGAAACATTGTTATTTCTATGTACTTTTTATATCAAAATGTTGAAAATATCATATTCATAGAATGTATTGTTGTGTTCATTAAAAGTATTTGTTTCTAGGTACTTTAACTGAAATCTAGTTGTGCTAATAAGAATTGTATTTTTAATCAAGAGATCACACAATATCAATAGGAGAGGAGACTTTCCAAGTTGTAATTTTCATGCTTTCTTTGTTGGATTACTGAGACGGGGGGTGAATCAGTAATGAACAATTATAGTACTTTTAACAAAAATTTATTCTTCAACAATATTCAACAGTTTATCATTAGCATTCAATATATCATCAGTAGTATAATCACATCACAATAGATACACAATACACCAGTATTTATGTGAAAACCCAAATGGGAGAAAACCACATAATGATTTTCTTATATATTTATCAAAAGCAAACATTCATTGGAAGCACCAACTTCCGATTCTCTAGATACAACTAGAAGGAGGCTCCAACCCCCTATTCTCGGGTTCCAACCTTAACGAAGCTACAACTCCCTAATTCTCTGGATCCAACCAGAAGGAGGCTACAACCCCCTAGGTTCTCCATCTACAACCACCTTTCCTTGCCTCGTCCAACCGCCCTGTAATATAAATGTAGACCAACTGTTGCTATCACAAACTATGCCACTGTCACTATAATTATCATTGTCACTGTCACTATCAATGTCACTCTATATTTGTCACTTCCACATCAACCTGTATATGCTCATCAACCAACTAAACATGTACCATACCATGCATCAAGTGTATACCAATATACATACTATCTCATGCATCAATAATGAACCAAAATATACATCAATAATGAATAGTGAATCATGAACTAGAGCATCAACCATGTACAACCTGTGTCATATACCATATCATCAACCATATGCAGATATGTACCATATCATCAATAAAGTATCTCAAAAAGCCTATGCATGTCCCTCATGCATACATCACCATACAACATGGATATCCCTCAACCATATACAATCAACTCAAGGATGTGAACTACACGAACCATATCAATGATGTACCATACATAAGAGTGCTTCTCACTCAACCAACTAACCAACATATACCATATCCAAGTACAAGACTAACCATACCAAGACTGTCTCAAACATTCACAAAATAATAAGAAAATATAAGCATCAAAACAAACTAATAACCATACCAGAACTTCTTTAGATTTCCTGAATCTGTAGAATGATGACGTATGCACTTGATTTCAAATTCTAGGGACCTGGTAACAACATCTATTCAAACCTTCATTAGTTTTTCACAGATACACGAACTTCTCTTCTAAAACCCACATATATTTGTTCTTTCCTTCATTGCAGCCCGCGTACATCCACACCCTTATTACTTGCAACCCACAGATACCTTGTAAACTAGGGTTTTCTGCAACCCCAAGTCTTTCTCCTTCGACCTTCCTTTGCTACCTCATAAAAATTCTGTCACAACCTTAGCAAAAGATCACTAGTTCACAAGATAGATAATCAATGAATGAGTGTGTGAATGCACTTGTGAATGAATCCTTGAGGTGCTTATATACTTGTGCTAGGTAACTCCTCTCATTAATTTAAAGATTCTAGGGTTTTCTTGTTACAACAAATTTACCCCTTTGACTAAGACTTATAACAAACTAGAGGCTTCTTGTCCACTCTTCAAAGCCTCCAAATTTACAAGTCCGTATCTCCCTAACCGTGATGAATTGCATGGCATTCCACATACACCGGAAATGGTATGATGAGTACTATCCATACATGAGTGAGTCACTTTCATTTAATCCATCTTTCATGACCTAAATCATCATTCAACTATGGGATCCTTAACCATGCTTAAGGGCTTCTTGTATACTTCTTCAAAGAGTCTTCCCATGAGGGCCATGCTTAGAGATACGCCATAAGGGGACCACTTTGGAGACTTCTCCAAATACACCCATCACATCAGTTGACATCAATCTAGTATTTGTTGACATCAATGACAACCAACTTTCCAACAATCTCCCCCTTTGGCATTGATGACAACACTTAGGCATGATAATACTTATGCTCATGCTCCCCTTAACTACATGCATTTATCTCTCCATGCCTTACTCTTTATATCTCCCCCCCTTTGAAATCAATGGTAAAGGGTACTCCTCATCCGGGGCTTCCATCCTATCTATAATCCTCTGCTAACTCTACAGACTTTTGTCTTTATGGTTCTTCCTCATGTAATTCTTTGATGTATATATGAAAAACATTCAAAAGTTTTGTTACTTGAACTTCTTCAAGACTTTTGTTTCTCTCCCACTATCTAGTTAAGATTGATGTTGAGTGGATCACTATGGGGTAGAAACTTCTCCAAGTTTCTCTCGCAGATACTCGAAAGGTTCCCTTGCAAGCAGTTTGGGGAAGATATATGCAATCTACTCCTTTGTCTCAACAAACTCTGGCTTGATGTTCTTCTCTATAGCCCATTATCGTAAGAAGTGATACTTGATTGGAATATGCTTTGTCTCAGATTGCATCACATGATTCTTTGAAATACTGATGGCGTTGGTGTTGTCAGAAATTATTTAAATAGGCTCATCATACTTTACTTGCATATCCTGCAATTTTTGCTTCATCCAAAGAACCTGAGTAAAACAAGTTGTTGCTGCAATGTATTTATCCTTTGCTGTGGACATAGATATTGATGATTATTTCTTGCTTAACCATGATACCAGGAAATCACCCAAGTAGAAGGATTCTCCACTTGTACTTCTTCTATCATCAATGAAACCTTCCCAATCTGCATCTGTGTAGGAAACACGAGATAGATCCTTCCATTTTGGATACCATAAACCAAACTCTTTTGTACCTTTGAGATATATGAATATACTTTTTACTTCCAAAACATGTAATTCCTTTGGAGCCACCTGAAACCTTGCAACCTGCCCAACTTCCTGCATCACATCCGGTCTAGAAGCTGTCGCATAATGTAAGATACCAATCATCGATCTGTACTGTCTCTGATCTACATCCTTGGAATAATCATCCTTACTTAACCTACAACTTGTTTGCATATGAGTACTGATTGGTTTGCAATCTGTCATTCCAAACTTCTTCAACATTTCTATGATATACTTTTCATGAGAGATGAAGATACCTTTGTTTCTATGACATATTTGTAGTCCCCAAAAGAAATTCAACTCACCAAGCAAGGACATCTCAAACTCATGCTGCATGTATTTGGAAAACTTCTAACTCATCCCATCATCGTCACTTCCGAATGTAATGTCATATACATAGACTTCAATAATCAATTTACTATATTGATCCATATTTATGTAGAGATTGCTATTTGCATTTCCTTTCTTGAACCCTTGTTGCTGTAAATATCTGTCCAGTCTCGAATACCATGCTCTGGGGGCTTGTTTGAGACCATATAAAGCATTCATCAATATGATAACATAACTTTCCTTCTCTGATAACTGGAAGCCTTCCGACTACTCAATGTAGAATTCTTCTTCTAGATATCCATTTAGGAAATCTTGATTTCAAGTCCATATGGCACACTTTAACATTCTTGGAGCATGCATAATATAGTATTAGTATGAATGATTCCATCCTGTAAATTGGGGCAAACGTCTCTTCAAAATATATACCTCCAACTTGAGAGTACCCTTTGCATACCAGTCTTTCTTTGTTCTTGGTAACCTGTCCGTCCTCATTCATTTTGTTCCTAAAGACCCACTTTGTATCGATGACATTCCTGTTCTTTGGTATTGGAACCAGTTCCCATGTATCATTATTTTCTATCTGATCTAACTCTTCATCCATGGCCTTGAGTGAGTGTTCATATTTGTTGGCTTCTTCAAAACTTCTTGGATCAATTGTAGACAATAATGCTAGATGTTGTTGTTCTGGTGAACAAATTCTTCTTCTAGTTTCAACTCCTACATATTTATTTCCAATAATCTGATCTTATAGATGATTCTTATGCACTCATCTGTAGGGTGTCTTTGGAGGTACTTGAATGTCCTGTTGTTATTTATCTTATTCCAACTGCTCTTCTTCTTCATCTACTTCTTCTTCTTTCAAATATTCTTCGTGATCCTATTCCACTGAATATTGTTACTTTCTTTTATCTTTCAACCATCTGTCTCATCAACCATCACATTGATGATTTCCACTATTCTGTTGAGTCTTATATTGAAGAATTTGTATGCTTTCCTTTTTCTTGAATACCCAACTAGTATGTCTTTGTCGACTCGAGAATCAAATTTTACAATTCTGCCATCTTCTCTTTTGATGTAACATTTGCTTCCAAAAACTCTGAAGTTCTTTACATTTGATGGTATTCCTTTCCATAGTTTGTATGGAGTATGATGCAGACCCCCTATCTCTCCTTAGGGCTTCCCAACCTTCCGGTCGGGATCTTTGACTACGGAGCCGAAATGGCTCTCCTCGTTTCAAACTGGAACCTCTAATACCAAGTCCACAGATCCTTTTCTGTGTTTTTCCCATGCAAACCAACACTAAGCATAAGCCCCAAACTCCACATGACCGCAGGCATGACCATGGGATTATCCCAAAAGGCGTGCTCCAAAAGGCGCGTCACGTTTCGATGTTTCAGGGTTTCCAATGCAATGGTCCCCCGACGCAGACCCCTCTGAGTCCCGAAACCCGATGGGCTAATCGGAGGTTGGCACCTCCCTTTCCTTTGCCCACATGACCATACACTCGTGACCACAACTTTCGCCACAAGGCGTGCCTAGATCCTCTAATTCCTGAACGTCGAAAGCACGATGGCACGATATCTACGGCTTAGATCAACCCCTGGCTGACGACTATGATATTTTTGGCATTTTGCGTTTCGCGAATTCATGCTTCACAAAGCTGTCCACTCCTCCTCCCGATCGCCGAAATGTCAGAACACTCCCTCATTGCAGATCAACAACTCTAAACCTCCGAAGATCCGACGACTCTGATCTTGTTGGGGTTTTGCTGGTCGAGAGTCTCGGTTGCTAGTCCTTTGTGCTCCCGGTTTCCGAAATGCCGAAATCTTGAGGCGTTTGATCACACAACGCCCCTTAATATCTACGAACCAAATCTTCTCCTCTCGAATCACTATTT
>JASDQU010688463.1:5158-44183 GCA_032191745.1 Picea mariana
CATTACAAACCAACTCTAAGATTACAACTCTCTCTAATTCTAAGATTACAAACTTCAAGATTACAAATGAAGGAGGTAACACTCCTAATTATACAAGAGCTATGATAACAAACTCATAAATGTGATCCACTAATATCTCTTTAGTTCCATACATCTCTCAACCATCTAGACACATAACCCTCTTTTGTCCTTGATCTTCTCCATAAGATCCATGATATCCTCCATGATCTTCTCAATGATCTCCTCCATGATCTCCTCAAATTCGAATTTGATCATTCAAGGCCACATAAAGGTGTCTTGGAAGCTTCCTTGGAACCTACACATGTCACAAAAACAATCCACTTTCCATATATGAAGTAAAATATATTATTTTCTAATATTTAATCGAGAATTTCTCTCAAAAATGCTTGAAAATAAATAATATTTGGAAAATATAAATGAGACCCATTAGTGATGAACATTAAGGAAAATGAAGTGACATGGTAGTGAATAATGAGTGATATAATGGAAGCATAGGTGAAAAATGTATGGTAATGAGTGATATTTGTATGACATTTTGAAGCCCAACAGTCATCATAAACTCGTTTGGAATATAAAATACTTCTTTGAGTTTCTTTAGGAAGCATTATGCTTTCTTTTGTCATAGGTTTACAGTTGACACAAGTTAAGAGGAGCTTATACAAATACAGAGAGATGAATCTAGCTTAGTACTACTGATCAACGTAAGGTTAGTTAGTTTATTATTTATTTAATTTGTTGATTTGTGAATGAATAATGATTGCATCATTTATATGTTAAATGCTTTGTCCATTTTCATTATATCATTTACAATCTTATTCACTCATTGTTTATTAGTTTGGTAATTAGAGTACTAGAATAGTTTTGTTTATTTTTAATCTTGTTTGGATCCATTAGTTTAAAAAAATTATTTTCACAAGGCTTTGCCTAAACCTTGTAAATTGTATATATATATTGTATATAAACACTAATAGTTAAGAATTTGTAATTAATGTGTCGATTGATAGAATTGTACCTTTAGTTAGTTCACATCTTTTAGTTATTTTGGAATCCTAGTTGGCTAACGGAGCCATAAAACTCGTCAGGGTAGATTATACCAAACGAATTGTGTTAAATAGACAACCACGGTCTAGATATTCCCTTCCTGTTGACGGTGTGTCATAAAATCCCGTCGACAAATTACGCTAGAAGGAGGGCCATACTGACAAGTTGTACTTGCAGGAGTCTTTGTTTTGAATGTATTTCATTCCTCATGGCTCCCGAAATCATTGTGTTGGAACATGCTTTCCGCTTCTCATTACCTGATATTCCCAACAAGACAGTCTCTTGCTTGTCCAAACTTACCTTTGATGGTGAGAGGGATGTATCTGCAAAAGATCATCTTAACAAGTTTTGGTGTAAATGCATCAAGCATGATATTTCTGATTTAAAGGTTTTACGTAGATTATTCACTTTTACTTTCAGAGGTCGGATTAAACATTGGTTTGAGTCTTTTCCATCATATCACATTATTGATTGGTTTCATTTTGTAGAGGAATTTTTATATTATTTTGAAATCTATGATTACAATCGGGTATGTGAAGAATTTCAAGCTCTACTAATCAATGATGATTCATCTCCAGAAGGTTTTTCAACAATAATCCATCATGTTCTCTGTAAATTTAATATTGATGACATGTCATTTGTACTAAATATCCTTTGTGATGCTTGTGCCCCTTTCATCCCGTCATATTCAATCGTGAATGATGAATCAATTACAAATCCTATCACTCAATTGCGAGAAGAATTTTGTTTGCAGTATGAGAGGAATCCATTTGAAAATTTTGAAAAAGCAACATAGTTAGAATCTATTGAAAAGGTTCTTACTGACAATCAAACTGTTTTTTCCTCTGAATCATTGTATATTTAGTCCTCGACCATTGTGGAAGAATATTTGATGTTGGGTCAAGGTGAATGTCCATATTCTTCTAACTCTTGCTCTAATCAGTACATAATTCAGTTATTGAAGAACACTTAGGTGATGAAAATGATATTAAGAATTCTAACATTCCTATGAAACTGATTAGAGATGTAAATATGTAATTTGAAGAAGAAACCTTAAACCTTCATCCACAGATCATACACTATCCACAGGAAAGGTTAGATGTTTTTCATGAAAGTTTTGAATTGTCTATCATACATGAGGCAAATTTAGATGATCATATTATGTTTAAGGATTTATCACCAAAACAGAGTGAAAGTTTTAAGGAAAGTGAAGAGGAATGTCTTGAGAATACCATTGTTAAATATCATTCCTCAAGAGATTCTTTCCTTGTGCTCATTTCTGATTCCTTTTACTCTTTATATCCCGATCTCTTCTTAGATTCTGGTGGAAACGATACTTTACCCACGGTATCTTACTCTTTTCCATCACAATAAGATCTTTTCGATATGCAAATATTTTGTGAAAATAATTCCAAACATAGCATTTATGAAGTTAGATTTGACGCTTTTTCACTTTCATCACTCGCATGGAAAAAAGATATGTTGCAAGATGATTTTGCATGATTTATTTTTGAAAAAGACAATGCACTCATTGTTATGGATATCAAATATTCTACATTGCATATTCATTCTTTAGTTAGTTCGAATTTTAATGATTATGCTTCACGTTTTGAAACTGTCCATCTCATCAAAGGAAGTGTTCAAACCCATAATCTAATTGATGTCATTAATCCTCTTATGATGTGTTCTCCATTGGTAGATCTAGTTTGTCGAAGTCATAGTTTGCATCCTAATTTTTATGACAGGATCTTAGAATGGCTTCAGGATTCATATCTAAAAAATATTCATAATAAAGATAAAGTTGTTCTTTCTTTGTTTCTACCTAAATATCCAGGAGGTAAGCATGACATGATTTTTTTAGGTCCTCCATGTGAAGAAATTGATGAACACTTGGAGAATTGTCAGGAGGATGGGGCACTTCGACCTTGGTTGATGGTTATGTCATGTCCCCATAATATTGACAAGTTTTCCAAACTTACTTACATTCTTCCATGCCATTATGACCCATATCATGACAAGATTGCAAAATGGTTGGAGGATTCATACATCAAGAAGTTTCAAAATAATGGTAAGGGCATGCTTGCTTTTTTTTAAACCAAATATATAGGAGGTAAGCATGACATATTTATTTTGTATTTTCAAATACTACATTCTTTTATTTTGATTTTTGACTTTCTATGCCTTGCAGGATTGAAGATGCTCTTCTGGCGGCACTAGAAATACGATTTTACTTAGCATTTTGATCTATGTAGAAGTTAGAGTAGGTGTAGGAACATAGTCCTTTTGGGTTTTTTCTTGCCTTTTCACTTTTTCCTTTGAATAATGAAGTTATGAAGGCATGTGGGTATGCAAAGAGAACTATCGTCTGAATGCTGTCAGGGAAGTCTTCTTTCAATTCCTTTATTTTTCCTTTCCGCAGTTGTCTTGATTAACTGTTTCTTTTAAAAAAATTAGCAGCATCTTGCAATGATTTTAGATATTATGAAGCATTAATTAAGAGATTAGGGATTTGATCTTTAATTCACATTAGTTTTACCCTAGCAAACATAGCTTATCACTGCATGTAATTGCACTCATCCTGGTTAAGGATTTTTATGTGACTTTTAATAATAAGCTTGGTCAAAGTGATGTAACATGCATCACTATCTTAAGAAAAGAACTTTCCTATACACAAAGCTCTGAACTTTGTAGTTGCTCCTTTTGATCCTCATCCTCTATGAGAGGTTGTCTTGGTTTTTCTTTTGGTCAAATTATTTTTTGTGCTTTTGCTATTTCGATTTTGTTTGTTTTGATGTACTTTTGATTTTCAATCCCATTAATAAAATATGATTTGGTTTGTTGTGTGTGTGTTTTTTTTTTGTTTTCTTTGATTGATTTGATTGAATTTTCTTCTTGTGTATCTTTTTTAATCAATATATTTCTTATCAAAGAGCGATTTTCGAAGAAAGCAATCATTTCAAGAATTATGTTTTTAAAAATCAATTTGAAACAGTTCAAACAATTTCTGATGTTAAGGTTCAGCTCATATATTTGAATTGTAAGTCAGTTGAGTACTATGAAATCTTAAACGGTCTTTTTCAGAGTATTACCCTTGAAACATGTCGAAACATTTGAGAATTATGATGATCTTTAGACCTTTTACACCGTCCCTATTCTTAAAAGATCACTTTTAAGTGCTTCCCCATTCTCTAGATGATTTATTAATTGAAATATAAAACATATGAACCATGATAAAACTTCCAGTACTTAAAAAAAAAAATATACATGTCCTATAATCAATCTCTAGTATCACCCTGCTCTCTTTGTCATTTAAAACATCTATAAATTATATCATTTTAACTGACGTAAGAGGGTTGAAAACACTTAAGTGTGGGAAATGTGTGTAAACCTGTCGAGGTACTGAACAGGCCTGCTGGCAGTGGGTAAATACACACATGATACCAAGGCAACTTCGTCAGGGTAATGAACAGGCCTGCTGGCAATGAAGAAATGTCAGGTTAGAGAGATTGCAGGTATGTGCTTATAAGTCAAATTTCTACGGGAGTATATATCATGAATAGACAACTATTGCATGGGATTAAAGTACTTGAGTGGGTTAAATGACATCCTTGTAGAGGCTATAAATGCCTATTGGAAGCAGTGGCTCTATCAACGGTATTGAAGTCATTTTTATAAACATCGTTACCCTTTGATCAAAACACACTTTCAGGCTATAATCCTTTGGAAACACATTTATTTTTCTTTTCTAATTATAATCATGGTTCTATTTTATAAGTCTGAGCTAATCTTAATATTGTGTGATCTGAAAGGGAATTTTTTTCAAACCAGCTTAAAAAATATCTTCAAGTCTTGTTCTTTTTCCTTGAGATGAAATTTTGACAGTTCAGAGATAACTACTTCGCCCAGTGAGTCTCCATTTGTTGGCTGCCCAACTAGCATTTAGTTTTCATTGACCTTTGAAACACAAAATCACTTCTTAAACTTGTTGTCCAACATATCTATTTGCAACAGATTGACTGGGTCTCTTTTGTGAAGGTGTGATTGTTGAATTTGGATTTTATTATTACGAGAACATGATCATATGATTTGTTGATTGCTTTAGATTTTCAATTTCATGACTACAAAGCATGAAATTGAGACCTTTATCTTGTGCAAACATTCAAACGAAATCTCAAAATTTTTTCCCTTTGTATTAGTTTGTAACTTTTGTTTTCCTTCTTTAATTAGTCTATATCTAGATGGAAGACTTGTTTCTAATTAAATGACCATGAATTATATCATTAGACCAAGTATGGGCCTTCTCCTAGGACCTTAGCTCAATCTTAAAAATGCTATGGTTTTTTTGTTTAAAAGAATCCATGGGTTAATGTATGCATTGAAACCTTGTTTAATATGTTTAACAAATGACTTGGAGACAAGGTTTAAACCTCACCTCTCTTAACCTTTTTTATATGACCCTTCATCACTTACATATGTCATATCACAATTTAATGGTTAACGATGAAAACCTCCTATACCCTGACCTGTCCACCATAAAAAAGAATCATTACACTATGTGTGTTAATCTCATTAGAATTAGGTTGTTAGTTCATGGCAAGTTGCAAGGGTTACATGTGTTTATTGTTGTTCGGTCTCCATGGCTTCTTGCTTACAGGAAATAATCAGTTCTTGGAGTGGGAGATAATGGAAGAACACTCCCAGACCTTCAAATTTGTGCTTGACATCAGGTACGTTATCCCAACCTCATTCATTGTATATTGGTTTGATCTACTCGTGTCACAATGTTTTCGCCTTCATGAATAATTTTTCTTTGCCTCCTAGTTTACCTTTGAAAATATGGCTCCTGTAGTAGCACAAAACCAAATGGCCCTGAGGTTTTACATGCCCATGACAATATAGCTGAGTTCAAACCCGTAATTGTATAACAAAGACATGATTTTGCAGGATGATTTATGAGGAAACGGTTATGAATTTGGAAAAAGCGTTAAAAACCCATTTCTTAAATGGGTTCATTTACCTGCTACGTGGATAGTTTCTTCATAAACAAACTGCATTCAGAATTATGTGTAACATCCCGCTCTGGTGCACTGAGTGAACTTATTCTTTGAGGACACTTGTTCGCAAGTGATCTGGATTATTATGCTATTAAAACCTTTGATTTTGATTATGAGGTGTTATGGGTTGATGACATGTTCTTTTACTGCATTGACATAGACAGGTGTTATTGACTCGATTTTACTGAGTGTGCAGGATTTTGAACCTCGAGGATGCAGAGGCATCAATGGAACCCCTTGGACTCTGGATCGAGTCAGGGAGTGTACTATTGGGGTTTGATTGTTTTACTATGATATTAGTGCATCTGATTAGATGGTATGATATGGATATGTTCTGACATGATTTGTTGATGATGCAGGTTGACGATAGCTTGCTGACCAGACTCACATATGGAGTAAAGGGGTCACACATGACTACTAGAGATGTTGAGGGAGAGGTGTGGACAACATCCTTGCCACAACCTACTAGCACTCCCATCGTGGCTCGAACTGTAGATTAACGATTACCTAGTTCGAAAGGACCCACGATGTCATGAGGGAAGACTGCGATAGTCGCTCACGATGATTCTAAGGGGTGCACAATAAGGCAGGGGCCTTATTACTTAGAGGCCCTTAGTCTCCCGCAAGTTGACCTAGCGGAGTATTGACTCCAGGGGTTATTGACGTCTACCAAGTCAGTCAAGAGGTGAGTGGCACCCTTGGAGCACGTGGTGCATCTTGAAGGGAACATCACACAAGAAAAATGGAGAGTGGAAAGTGGCACCCTTGGAGCACGTAGTGCGTCCTAAAGGGCACATCACGCAAGGGAAAAGATGAGGTGAGTGGCACCCTTGGAGAACCTAGTGCACCCTGAAGGGCACGTCGAATTGTTGATGATAGAGGAATGAACCTAGATGGCCTTAGGACAAATAACGTGTTAAGTATTTTTAAAACAAATTCCCTAATTAAATGTCGCCCAATACGAAAATTTAAGTTTTAAGTCCAAACTATGCTAGTGGTAAATTTTATCTCTCTAATAATAATAATAATAATGATAATAAAAATAAAATCAACATGAATAATAATTATGATCTTCGTTAAATCTTGTAACATAAAGGGGGTAAGAAATGAATTGTTTCAATTTTTTTTATGTTCGATTAAAAATTAAAAAGGGAATTAATTGTTTTATTACCTTAATAAATTAAAATATACTAATTAAATAAGAAAAGGGAAAAAGGGTTAATTTTCAAACCTGCCTTTTTGAGTTCTAAGTAAAAAGGGGAAAGAGGGAAAATAAAAAAAATTAGGAAACTAGGGAAAGGAGGTAACATAAAAAGGGGAAAAAGGGAACTTAAGGGAAAAAGTGGAAAGTCGACTTAGTAAAGAATCTACCATTTAAGAGCTTTCTAATTTTAAACTCAATTAGCAATTTCATAATAGGGAAAGCCTTTAAAACCTATAAGGGAATTTGGGGACACCTAGGAGTGATTCTAGGAGTAGCTCTAGGTGGTTAAGGGAAATAAGATAATTAATCAATTAAAGAAATTAAATAATGGAGGAATGAAGGGGATGGGTGACTCTTGTACGAAGAAGAATTTTGAGAATTTATTTTTAAAACTTTAATTAAATGAGATTTTAGGAAAGAAAGGAAGTTCAAAACTCTATAAATGAAGGAAGGAGAAGGATGAAGGACCATCTTCTGTTTGCGTAACGTTACGCTGTAGAAATATATACTTGACTAATTTACTTGTGTGAGTTGGGATACCCAGCTTGGAGAGGAGTGGTAGCTTGGCCTTGCGAGGTGAGCTGGGAGCTAGTTGAAATCTCTAGATAGTGTGTGTGGTCCCTTTGCAGCTCGGGGGGCTAAGGGGGAAGAAGAGTACCCCTAGCGTTGGCTGAGAGGTATCGGTGAAGTCTCGACTGTCAGCAAGAAGGAGTTGCACGGAGCGTGTAGGACGTCATTCAGAGTGGGCGATCAAGAAATGATATACTCTCTTCATTTTTGTATGGTAGAATGTTTTAGGACTTATGATTGGATTCGCTTATTTAATGGAAAAGTATAATGATGTTTTTTTTTAAATTGGTGACTGAAACTTTTCTTAGCCTAGCTCGATGGTTGTTGACTCCCATGGCCTTCATCTTCCCACATGTCGTGACCGCCCTGTGGTGTTGATTGTGACCTTGAGATTGTTTATCCTTCATCCCTAGCTCACCATTCCTCACCTGAGCAGTTGGCCAGGAGCCTGATCTACGGTCGTTGCCTTAGCGTTAAAAGACCTATGGATCTCAACGCCCTGCTTTTTTGTGCAAGGATGATGAGAGAAGGATGAACCTGTTAGCCGTCTACCCGTAATGTTGTCCTTGGATAAAGGTTCGAATTGCTCCTTGATGCGTTTACATGACCTTGAAAATTTTATTGACGACGAAGTTTCTTTATATCTATGTTTTTATTAATCGCTAGATAAGTTTATCTTTGCATCTTTATATATTGTTGGGTGAACCAACACTCTGCGAAATTACCTCCCTTGCAACTTAACCCTGTGTTATCAGCCCCAGCCCCGACAATTTGAGTTGGCAGAATGAAAATTTTAGTCAATTGTCCTTTGGGATTTTGTTGATTTCAATCTCTGTTTGAAACCTTGAAATGTATTTGGTTCCTGAATTTCAGTAGGGGATATTGTTTTAACGTTGCAACAAAAGTCTTTGATTCGGTACCTTATATCTCAATAGTATAAATCTCAACAGTGGCATAATGGGTAATGGGATATCAAAGATTCTAGAGGCAATCTTAGTCTAGCCTGTCATTTTGACATTCACACAGAATCCCCATCCTAGATTGAACAGGGGTGAGATGTCTCATCTCACGGATGTAACTTCCCGTATTTTAATGTAATTTCTCAATTCATTTACCAGAAAAATGACCCTGTAGGAAAAATCTGGTTCGGTTACCTTCGACCTAACTTTCAACCTTACAGGCTATCTTTGAGGGCTATCTGTACTCTGTTTGTTTCACTGATTTGGCACTTCAGTCTTCAATCCGTACCTGCTTGACCTTCTGCATCGTATGTACTCTTTTGGGATCCCAAGAACCGATTGTAAATTGATAAAATTTTCTTTTTGACAAGGTAAACCAAGCGTCTTCTAGCGTTTATCTGCGTAGGTTTATCATTGAATTTAAGGGTGTTCTTTATCATTGTACACCGCACATATTATCACTGAATTTAAGCATTTCTATCAGTGTGTTTTCCACGAAAACCTCCCATGCCCTTATCACAGAAATTCCAGTGCCTTACCCGGTCTTTTACCATGAAAATATATTGGAGCAGTTCTTGTTTCTCTTACTGCGGGTTTAGCTTGTAATCTGTGCGTTGTTCCTTTAAGTCGTGTAGCTATTATTTGTTGACAGGGAAGGTGGTTACCAGCGTTAGATTGGCCTGGGGTAAGGTTGGTTGGCCTCTACATTTTTTTTTTCCTCCATTAAAACCTACCTCTCATTTACCTCTGTGAGTTAACCCAGCTAGTTGAAGGTCACTCCACGATCCCTTCCCTCGACCTCAGCTTAGTGACAGGCCGACCCTTACCTTGGTGTGTCTTAACCTTCTTGACTTGGCAAATCTCTGGGTGCTACGATTTCTACCTTAACTCGTGGTGCGCGGGCTTCTTGGACTGCGTTTTTCCATCTTTTCGCCCCAAGATCGCCTTTAATAATGGACTGTGATGCATGAGAGTGGCCACAAGTCACCTAGTTGTTGATTGTGCCTTATGCCCTAAACTTTTGTTCTTACCTTTACCTAGCAGTGATTCTCACCAAGGCATATGACAGTACCCCTAATTCGGTGCATGGCCTTAGTCTTGCGTTAAATCTATGGCTTTATGGCATTTACCCCTCTTGGCCAATTCCTTTAATTTTGTAGACAACGGTCACTTGGGTACTTTTAGTTAAGCTAGGCACATGCTGAATTATTGAGTTAATAAATGTCTCCTTGTTGTTTCCTGCCTTGATGTAGTTAGTGTTGTTAATGATATATTAATTGATAGGTTATTTGTTATTAAATGTATTGTTATTAAATGTCATGTTATTGCCTTATTAGTTATTTAATAGTAGCATTCTACATATTTTAGTTAATGTTTTATTTAATGTTAGTGGCTAGTAAGATTGTGATTTAGATTAATTTAGAATTAGATGACATGTTGAGATTAATTGTGCATCTGTGTTTAATAGTAGCATTCTACATTATTTTAGTTAATGTTTTATTTATTATTAAGGGCTAGTAGATTGAGATTTGGATTAAATTAGAATTGCCCAAATGGAATGTAATAATGATTAAAGTTGATTGTTGAGTAATGACTAAATGGAATATTCTAGACTTGCTAATTTGATCTATAACTGAGGATGCATCATATTTATCGTTTATAGGCCTAGTCTCGGTTACTTAGACGTGCTAAACTGATTGTAATTAACGTTAATTTAGAGGGTGCATTAATGACTAATGGTAAATTAGATGTGCCCCTATTGAATGGCAACCAATGTTAAAGAGGATCATAGATATTGACCATTTAGCCTTGATTAATGGATGGGTTGTTTATTATATTAATGATTGTCCTTAGCTTAGTGGGCTTGGTCTACTTGTGTCGGGCAGGACGTAGACACCTCCTTGTTCCTCAGAAAAGTCACCAGCCTTGAGACCTTAAATGGTCAAAATCGATGGGAACCTGGGCTTGAGCGTTGGTTATGTGTCTTGGAGGTCCTAACCATTGCAAGGTAGGACAGGCGGGTAGTCATTCTTATTCTTGTCAGGTCATCATGTTGTTGTTGTGTGAGTTTCTTGTGTGGTGTTCGTCGTCGTGCTGCGTTTTTTAGTATAATGTCATGTTTACCTTCCTACACACACACACAAAAACAAAATTGCACTTGTTGTGTGAGGCTTGAATGTGAGGCTTGATGTCATTACAAAACGGGAGGTTCGTTACATATGGTATTAGAGCGGGTTCAACCTGCGACTTGGGATCGCTATGGCTTTCGTTGACATGATTTGATTATAAGGTTGCTAATTGAGTTGACTTGTGTGTGTGCAGATAATCAAGGTTAGAGGACGTCGTGGAGGCTGACAACGAGGTGCTAGGGGAGGAGGTGCGACGCCTCCAGTAGCATCCACGCCTAAGGGGTCTAACCCCCAGGGAGACGAGTAGGTTCTCAGACAGGAGCAGATAACAGTTAGTGATGTAGTCAGAATGATGAGATCTTTTCATCGCATGTCCAAGGCACTGATCAGCCATTTGGACAGAGATGAAGACAGGGCATCGACACCCACTGAGGTTCCACTGCGTGCTCTGGTCAGTATTGGTAGCATTCACCATGAACTCGAGAAGGTCAAATTTCCCGAGTTATTTGGTGTCCCAGATGATGCAGCCACCGAGGCATGGTTGGAGAACATGGTGATGTGATTCACACTTCGCAATTATACCTCCAACATGAAGGTCTGCATGGTGGTATTTCAACTAAAGGGGATAACTCTTCTATGGTGGAAGACGCTCCTACCGCAGCTGAACATGGTCGTCGAAGATGTGTCATGGGAACTATTTGAGGAACGATTCTGAGAGAGGTAACTTTCAGAGGAATTCATTGAGTGTTAGCTCAATGAGTCCAACGCCTTATGACAGGGAGGTCGTATGGTGCCCGAGTACGGGGCCCGTTTTATGGAGCTGCTCCAGTATGCTCCGCACCTTAACATTGAGAAACTTAAGGTCAACAGGCTCGTGTTTGGCCTTAACGATAGCCTACATGCAAAGGTCAGGATTTTGATGCCTCAAACTTTGCACGATGCTGTCTAGAAGGCCCTCATAGTAGAGGAGGAGCTTATCAGCTGGGGTCAGACCAGGACACCAATGAGACCAGTAGGGCAGGGTTCATCTGTAGCACAACAACATCAAACACAAGACAGACATACGTCGAGATATCGTGGCTTCCAAAGGGGATCCACTTTCACTACACCTCGATGACCGATGCCTCTACAATGGACACCTTATCGAGGACCACAACATCAGCAACAACGTTGACCTGCATCAGCAACAGTTTAAGCCTATTTTGCAGAACAAACCAGGATTCCAGGCCAATGGGTTGCCATATTCTACTTCGGGTACTAGGACTATTGGGCCGAAGAAGGGGTGTTGGACGTGTGGGGAGCCACACTACTAGCGTGACCAACTAGTGGAGAGGAATAGAGCATCCGGATCAGCCAAATCCACTACCATGGGAGATATGGGCATGGCCCATCGGATTCATGAAGCAGTGAATAACTGCCAGGAAGAGCATCAGTCGACTGTGTTTGAGACGATAGGTAATGTCGCTGACCAGACCCTTAGTATTTTGACAGATTCTAGTGCTACTTAGAGTTTCATTTCTGGTGCAGCGCTAAAAAGGATTAAGGTAAAGGCAGTTGAACAAGACGAGTTTAGCTTTGTAGAGATGGCTTCAGGAGCCAAACAAAAGGTTGGAGGAAAGGTTATGGGATATATCCTTAACCTGGGAGAGTTTGTCACAAGGGCCAACCTGTACGTTACGATCTTAGGATCTTATGACGTCGTGATTGGTATAGATTGGTGGAATCGCATGAGGCGATAATCAACTGGAAGACAAAATGGTTGAGCTTGGTTGATGACGAGGGACAGAGACGTGTGATTGTAGGTCAGAACCAGGGGGTTTCCCTGAGGTTCATCTCTTCCTTACAGCTACGGAAGAGCATGCGCAAGGGGTGCAATCTTTATGCAATCCTTGCGTTAAAGGAGAAGGGATTAACAGAAGGTTTAGAACACCTTCTGGTGGTGAGAGAGTTTGCAGACGTCGACCCCGAAGTTACAAGAGTTGAAAATGAAACTGAAGGAGTTTATGGACCTGGGACTGATACGTCCTGGTGCGTCACCACGGGGTGCACCTGTTATTTTCATACGAAAGAAGGATGGGTCGTAGAGGCTCTGCATTGGATACCTTCAATTGAATAAGGCCATGATCAAGAATCAATATCCATTGCCAAGAATTGATGATCTATTTGATCAAATGAAGGGCGCAACAATGTTCTCAAAGATCAACTTGCAATCAGGATACCACCAGTTACAGATTAAGGAAGATGACGTCCCTAAGACCTCCTTTAAGACAAGGTTTGGACATTATGAGTTTACTGTTTTACTGTTTGGACTGACAAATGCCCCAGGGGTATTTATGAGATTGATGAATGGGGTGTTCCGTGAATACTTGGACAAGTTCGTCCAAGTGTTCATTGATGATATTTTGATTTACTCTCGGATGAAGGAGGAGCATGACGAGCACTTGCACTTGGTACTATAGTGCTTGCGAGAGAACAAATTGTATGGGAAGTTGTTCAAATGCTCATTTTATCAATCGAAGATTCACTACTTAGGGAATGTCATCTCCGGTGAAGGAATCATCATAGATCCAGCCAAGGTCGAGGGTATTATGGAATGGCCTGCGCCGACGAATGTCCCATAGGTGCATAGCTTCATGGGTTTAGTAGGATACTATCGATGGTTCGTCGAGGGGTTTTCAAATATAGAAAATCCGATCACAGAATTGTAGAAGATGAAAAAAAAGTTTGTTTGGACCGAGAAATGCCTGGAAGCATTTCGTAGGCTCAAGGAATTGTTGACAACAACGCTGATACTAAAGGTCGCTGAAATGGATGTGGACTTCTTGGTATGCACTGACACATCCAAGGAGGGCTTAGGTGGGGTCTTGATGCAAGATGGATGAGTGATCGCTTACATTTCGAGGAAACTAAGAAGGCAAGAGGAGAATTATGCGATGCATGATTTGGAGTTGTTATCCATCGTATATGCCTTGAGGGTTTGGAGACACTACCTTGTTGGATGAAAATTTGAACTAAAGACTGACCATTGTGGACTACAACACATTTTTATGCAAAGCGACCTGAACGCCTGACAATGGCGTTGGTCGGAATTGCTTAGCGAGTACAACTTCGAGATTTCTTACATAAAAGGAATGGTGAACCGAGTTGCAGATGCATTGAGTCGGAGACTATGCATCTTTTCGGTGCTGCCTCTTCAGACGAATCTACATGAAAAGATTCTAACCTTACAACATGACGATGAATGGTACAAAGAGGTCTATGGTTTTATCAGACAAAACACAATGATGGTACCACGATTTGAAGGATTTTCATTTGATAGCGATGGTTTATTAAGGTTTAAAAATCGGATCTACGTACCACTGAACGACGAGTTGAGGATGTTCATCCTGAGCGAGGCTCATAGAGTAGTTTACATGGATCACCTGGGAGTCACGAAGATGAGGGCAGACCTTAAACCCTTATTCTTTTGGAAGGGAATGAAAGCATACATAGTCAACTATGTGGCCAGATGTCTAGAATGTCAGCAGGTAAAGGATGAACATAGACACCCAGCAGGATTACTACAACCACACGCTATTCCAGAATCGAAATGGGAGGTTATTTTGATGGAATTTACTGTTGGATTTCCACTGACGAAAATGAGACATGACTCGATTTTCATAGTGGTAGACACTCTGATGAAGAGTGCTCAATTTATTCCTGTGCGTCCGACGTATCAGGCACCTGACATAGCTAGAGTTTTCATCAGTGAGATTGTGAGGCTGCATGGCATTCCTAAGAGGATTATATCCAATCGACGATCAGTGTTTACTGGATGATTTTGGATGAGTTTCCAAGAGGCCCAACTTAACTTTAGTACTGTGTATCACATAGAGACTGACGGGCAGACCGAATGAACGAACTAGACCTTGGAGGACATGTTGCGCATGTATGTGATGGACCAACAAAAGCGTTGGGAAGAATTCTTGCCACTGGTAGAATTCGCTTACAACAACAGTTACCAGAGCACCATTAAAATGGAGCCTTTCGAGTTTCTTTACTAGCGACCATGTCAGAATCCTTTGAGTGGGGATTTCCTTTAGGATAGGGTCCTGGTAGGACCCAAAGTGATCCAAGCAATGGAAGAGAAAATGCAAATGTTGATGTGCACCGTGTCGATTGTAGTTATGAGGTCGGCGAACGATTCTTCTTGCAGGTTAAACCGCATAAGATTTCAATCAAGTTTGGGAAGGGAGATAAACTCTCTCTTAGGTTCGTGGGACCGTTCGAGATTGTGGAGAGAAAGGGTCCCATGGCCTATCGACTAGCCTTGCCTAATTCTTTGAGGCGTATGCATGATGTTTTTCATGTATCTATTTTGAGACATTATATTAGTGATCCTACACATGTTATTGACATGAGTTCCTTGCAGGTGTCAGACGAGGGGGAGCTCACGACTGATCCAGTGGATCATCGCATTCGACAGTTATGACATCGAACAGTAGATCAGATCAAGGTCTAGTGGGACAATTATAGCCTGCACTCGGTGACCTGGGAGGACACATATGTTATGCGCCAACAGTTTCCATTTTTGTTTGATAGATGGACATATGATACTGTGATACACTTTATTTCGACATTTATACTTTGAAACTTTGGGACGAAGTTTAGACCAAGAGGGGGTGTATGTAACATCCCGCTTTGGTGCATTGAGTGAACTTATTCTTTGAGGACACTTTCTTGCAAGTGATTCAGATTATTATGCTATTAAGACCTTTGATTTTTATTATGAGGCGTTATGGGTTGATGACATGTTGTTTTACGGCATTGACATAGACAGGTGCTATTGACTCAGTTTTACTGAGTGTGCAGGATTTTGGACCTTGAGGATGCAGAGGCATCGATGGAAGCCCTTGGACTCTGGATCGAGTTAGGGAGTGTACCATTGGGGTTTGATTGGTTTACTGTGATATTAGTGCATCTGATTAGATGGTATAATATGGATATGTTCTGACATGATTTGTTGATGATGCAGGCTGACGATAGCTTGCCGACTAGACTCACATATGGAGTAAAGGTGTCATGCACAACTACCAGAGATGTTGAGGGAGAGGTGTGGACAACAGCCCTGCAACAACCTACTAGCACTACCGCTGTGGCTCGAACTATAGGTTAATGATTACCTAGTTCGAGAGGACCCATGATGTCGTGAGGACAGACTGTGAAAGTTGCTCACAATGATTCTAAGGTGTGCACAATAAGGCAGGGGCCTTATTCCTTAGAGGCCCTTAGTCTCCCATAAGATCACCTAGTGAAGTATTGACTCTAGGGGTTATTGATGTCTACCAAGTCAGTCAAAAGGCAAGTGGCACCTTGTAGCACATGGCGCATCCTGAAGGGCATGTCGCGAAAGAAAAATGGAGAGTGGCGAGTGGCACCCTTGGAGCACGTAGTGCGTCCTAAAGGGCACATCACACAAGGGAATAGATGAGGTGAGTGGCAACCTTGGAGCACCTAGTGCGCCCTGAAGGGCACGTCACGTTGTTGATGATAGAGGAATGAACCTATATGGCCTTAGGACGAATAACGTGTTAAGTATTTTTAAAACAAATTCCCTAATTAAATGTCGCCCAATACAAAAATTTAAGGTTTAAGTCTAAACTATGCTAGTGGTAAATTTATCTCTCTAAAAAAAATAATAATAATGATAATAAAAATAAATATAAAATCAACATGAATAATAATTATGATCTTCATTAAATCTTGTAGCATGAAGGGGGTAATAAATGAATTGTTTCAAAAAAAATTATGTTGGATTAAAAATTAAAAAGGGAATTAATTGTTTTATTATCTTAATAAATTAAAATATACTAACTAAATAAGAAAAAGGAAAAAGGGTTAATTTTCACACCTGCCTTTTTGAGTTGTAAGTAAAAAGGGGAAAGAGAGAAAATAAAAAAAATTAGGAAACTAGGGAAAAGAGGTAACATAAAAAGGGAAAAAGGGGAACTTCAGTGAAAAAGAGGAAAGTCAACTTAGTAAAGAATCTACCATTTAAGAGATTTCTAATTTTAAACTGAATTAGCAATTTCATAAAAAGGAAAGCCTTTAAAACCTGTAAGGGAATTTGGAGACACCTAGGAGTGATTCTAGGAGTAACTCTAGGTGGGTGAGGGAAATAAGATATTTAATTAATTAAAGAAATTAAATAATGGAGGAATGAAGAGGATGGGTGACACTTTTACGGAGAAGAATTTTGGGAATTTATTTTTAAAACTTTAATTAAATGAGATTTTAGGAAAGAAAGGAAGTTCGAAACTCTATAAAATGAAGGAAGGAGAAGGATGAAGGACCATCTTATGTTTGCGTAACATTACGCTGCAGAAATATCTACTCGACTGATTTACTTGTGGGAGTTGGGATACCCAGCTCGGAGAGGAATGGTAGCTCAGCCTTGCGAGCCAAGCTAGAAGCTAGTCGAAATCTTTGGATAGTGTGTGTGGCCCCTTTGCAGCGCTGGGGGCTAAGGGGGAAGAAGAGTACCCCTAGCGTTGAATGGGAGGTACTGGTGAAGTCTCGACAGTCAGCGAGAGGGAGTTGTACAGAGTGCGCGGGATGTCAGACAGAGAAGGCGATCAGGCAACGGTACAATCTATTCATTTTTGTATGGTAGAATGTTTTAGGACTTATGCTTGGATCCACTTATTTAATGGAAAAGTAAAACAATGTTTTTTTTTAAATTGGTGACTGAAAATTTCCTTAGTCTAGATCGATGGTTGTTGAATCCCATGGATTTCATCTTCCCGCATGTTGTGACCGCCCTATGGTGTTGATTGTGACCTTGAGGTTGTTTAGCCTTCGTTCCTAGCTCACCAGTCCTCGCTTGAGAAGTTGGCCAATAGCCTAATCTACGATTGTCGCCTTAGAGTTAAAACACCTATGGATCTCAATGCCCTGCTTTTATGTGTGAGGATAATGAGCAAAGGACGAACCTGTTATCCATCTACTCGTAATGTTGTCATTAGCTGAAGGTTCAGCTTGCTCCTTGATGCGTTTACATGACCTTGAAATCTGCATTTTTTTTAATTGCCGGATAAGTTTATCTTTGCGTCTTTATATATTGCTGGGTGAACTAGCACTATGCGGCATTACCTCCCTCGCAACTTAACCCTGTGTTATCAGCCACAGCCCCGACAATTTGAGTTGGCAGAATGAAAATTTTAGTCAGTTGTCCTTTGGGATTTTGTTGATTTCAATCTCTGTTTGAAACCTTGATATGTATTTGGTTCCTGAATTTCAGTAGGGGATATTGTTTTAACCCTGCAACAAAATTATTTGATTCGGTACCTTATATCTCAATAGTACAAATCTCAATAGTGGCATAATGGGTAACGGGATAGTAAAGATTCTAGAGGAAATCTTAGTCTGGCTTGTCATTTCGACATTCACACAGAATCCCTGTACTAGATTGAACAGGGGTGAGATGTCTCATCTCATGGATGTAACTTCCCATATTTTAATGTAATTTCTCAATTCATTTACTAGAAAGAGGGCCCTGTAGAAAGAATCTGGTTCAGTTACCTTGGCCCTAACTTTCAGCCTTACAGGCTATCTTTGCGGGCTATCTGTACTCTGTTTGTTTCACCGATTTGGCACTTTAGTCTTCAATCTGTCCCTGCTTGACCTTCTGCATCGTATGTACTCTTTTGGGATCCCAAGAACCGATTGTAAACTGATAAAATTTTCTTTTTGGCAAGGTAAACCAAGCGTCTTCCAACATTTATCTACGTAGGTTTATCATTGAATTTAAGGGTGTTCTTTATCACTGTACACCATGCATATTATCACTAAATTTAAGCATTTCTATCACTGTGTTTTCCACGGAAACCTCCCACGCCCTTATCACAAAAATTCCAATGCCTTACCAGGTCTTTTACCATGAAATTATATTGGAGCGGTTCTTGTTTCTCTTACTGCGGGTTTAACTTGTAATCTACGCATCATTCCTTTAAGTCGTGTAGCTATTATTTGTTGACAGGGAAGGTGGTTTCCAGTGTTGGATTGTCCTGGCATAAGGTTGATTGGCCTCTCCATTTTTTTTTCTTTCCTCCATTAAAAACTACCTCTCATTTACCTCTGCGAGTTAACCCAGCCAGTTGAAGGTCACTCCAGGATCCATTCCCTCGACTTCATCTCAGTGACAGGCTAACCCTTTCCTTGGTGTGTCTTAACCTTCTTGACTTGGCAGAGGTCTGGGTACTGCGATTTCTCCCTTAACTCGTGGTGCGCAGACTTTTTGTACTGCCTTTTTCTAGCTTTTCGCCCCCAGATCGCCTTTAATAATGGACTGTGATGCATGCGAATGTCCACGAGTCGCCTAGTTGCTGACTACGCCTTATGCCCTAAACTTTTGTTGTTACCTTTACCTGGCAGTGATTCTCACCAAGGCGTATGATAGTACCCCTAATTCATTGCAAGACCTTAGTCTTGCGTTAAATCTATGGATTTTTGGAATTTACCCCTCTCGGCCAGTTCCTTTAATGTTGTAGACAACAGTCACTTGGGTACTTTTAGTTAAGCTAGGCACATGTTGAATTATTGAGTTAATACATGTCTCCTTGTTGTTTCCTGCCTTGACGTATTTAGTGTTGTTAATGATATATTAATTGATAGGTTATTTGTTATTAAATGTCATGTTATTGCCTTATTAATTATTTAATAGTAGCATTCTACATATTTTAGTTAACATTTTATTTAATGTTAGTGGCTAGTAAGATTGCGATTTCGATTAATTTAGAATTAGATGACATGTTGAGATTAATTGTGCATCTGTGTTTAATAGTAGCATTCTACATTATTTTAGTTAATGTTTTATTTATTAGTAAGGACTAGTAGATTGATATTTGGATTAAATTAGAATTTCCCAAATGGAATGTAATAATGATTAAAGTTGATTGGTGAGTAATGACTAAATGGAAAATTCTAGACTTGCTAATTTGATCTATAACTGAGGATGCATCGTATTTATCGTTTATAGACCTAGTCTCAGTTACTTAGACCTGTTAAACTGATTGTAATTAACGTTAATTTAGAGGGTGCATTAATGACTAATGGTAAATTAGATGTGCCCCTATTGAATGGTAACCAATGTTAAAGAGGATCATAGATATTGACCATTTAGCCTTGATTAATGGATGGGTTGTTTATTATATTAATGATTGTCCTTAGCTTAGTGGGCTTGGTCTGCTTGTGTCGGGCGGGATGTAGACACCTCCTTGTTGCTTTGAATAGTCGCCAGTCTTGAGACCTTAAATGGTCAAAATCGATGGGAACCTGGGCTTGAGCGTTGCTTATGTGTCCTGGAGGTCCTAACCATTGCAGGGTAGGACGGGCGGGTAGTCATTCTTATTCTTGTTAGGTCATCATGTTTTTGTTTCGTGAGTTGCTTGAGTGGTTTTCATCGTCGTGCTGCGTTTTTTAGTATAATGTCATGTTTACCTTTATACACACACACAAAAAAAAAAATTGCACTTGTTATGTGAGGCTTGATGTCGTGATGAAACGGGAGGTTCGTTACATATGGTATCAGAGCTGGTTCAACCTGCGACTTGGGATTGCTACGGCTTTCATTGACATGATTTGATTATAAGGTCACTAATTGAGTTGACTTGTGTGTGTGCAGGTAATCATGGTTAGAGGACACAATGGAGGTAGATGATGGGGTGCTAGGGGAGGAGGCGTGATGCCTCCAATAGCATCCACGCCTAAGGGGTCTAACCTCCAAGGAGACGAGCAAGTTCTCAAATAGGAGCAGATAGTTGTTGGTGATGTAGTCAGAATGATGATATATTTTCAGCGCATGTCCGAGGCACTGATCAGCCGTTTGGAAAGAGATGAAGCCAAGGCACTGGCACCCGCTGAGGTTTCACTGCGCACTCCGGTTGGTATTGGTAGAATTCATCGTGAACTCGAGAAGGTTAAATTTCATGAGTTCTTTGGTGTCCCGGATAGTGCAGCCGCTGAGGGATGGTTGGAGAACATGGAGATGTGCTTCGCACTTCGCAATTATACCTCCAACATGAAGGTCCGCATGGAGGTATTTCAGCTGAAGGGGAGCACTCTTCTATGGTGGAAGACCCTCCTACTGCAGCTGAACATGGCCGTCGAAGACGTGTCATGAGAACTATTTGAGGAACAATTTCGAGAGAGGTACCTTTCAGAGGAATTCATTGAGTGTTAGCTCAATGAGTTCAACGCCTTAGGACAGGGAGGTCATACGGTGCTTGAGTATGAGGCCTGTTTTATGGAGCTACTTTGGTATGCTCTGCACCTTAACACTGAGAAACTTAAGGTCAACAGGTTCATGTTCATCCTTAACAACAGCCTATGTGTAAAGGTCAGTATTTTGATGCCTCAAACCTTGCACGATGTCGTCCAGAAGGCCCTCATAGTAGAGGAAGAGCTTATTAGCAGAGGTCAAACAAGGACTCCAGTGAGACCAGGAAGGCAGGGTTCATCTGTAGCACAACAACATTAGACATCGGCCATACATACGACGACATATCGTGGCTTCTAGAGGGGATCCACTTTCACTACACCTCGGCGACTGACGTCTCCGCAGTGGAAACCTTATCGGGGACCATAGTATCAGCAGCAGCATCGACCGCAACAACAACAGTTTAGGCCTGTTCAGTAGAACAGACTAGGATTCTAGGCCAGTGGGCCGTCATCTTCTACTTCGGGTACTAGGACTACTGGGCCGAAGAAGTGGTGTTGGACGTGTGGGGAGCCACACTACCAGTGCGACTACCCAGTGGAGATGACTAGAGCATCTAGATTAGCCGAACCCACTACCATGGGAGATATGGGCAAGGTCCATTGGATTCATGCAGCAGTGAATAATCGTGAGGTGGAGCATCAATCGACTATGCTTAAGATGATAGGTACCAACGCTGACAAGACCCTTAGTATTTTGATAGATCCCGGTGCTACTAAGAGTTTCATTTTTGGTGCAGTGATAAAAAGGATTAAGGTAAAGGAAGTCGAATAGGATGAGTTTATCTTCGTAGAGATGGCTTCAGGAGCCAAACAAAAGGTTGGAGGAAAGGTTACAGGCTGTATCCTTAACCTAGGAGAGTTTGTCACAAGGGCCAACCTGTACGTCACGATCTTAGGATCTTATGATGTCGTCATTGGTATAGATTGGTTGGAATTGCATGAGGCGATACTCAACTGTAAGACGAAATGGTTGATCTTGGTCGATGACAAGGGATGGAGACGTGTGATTGTAGGCCGAAACCAGGGAGTTTCCCTGAGGTTCATCTCTTCCTTACAGCTTTAGAAGAGCATGCGCAAGAAGTGCAAGCTTTATATGATTCTTGTGTTAAATGAGAAGGGATTAACGAATGGTTTAGAACACCTTCTGGTGGTGAGAGAGTTTGCAGACGTATTTCCGGAGGAGTTACCTGGGATGCCACCGGAGAGGGAATTTGAGTTTACCATAGACCTAAAACTGGGGACTGAACTCATAGCAAGAATGCCTTATTGGATGTCGACCTTGTAGTTACAAGAGTTGAAAATGCAACTGAAGGAGTTGTTGGACCTAGGACTGATATGTCCTAGTGTGTCACCATGGGGTACACCTGTCATTTTCAGAGGAAAGAAGGATGGGTCATGGAGGCTCTACATTGACTACCATCAATTGAACAAGGCCACAATCAAGAATCAGTATCTGTTGCCAATAATTGATGATTTTTTCGATCAAATGACGGGCGCAAGGGTGTTCTCAAAGATCAAATTGCGATCATGATACCACCAGTTATGGATTAAGGAAGATGGCGTCCCTAAGACCGCCTTTAAGATGAGGTTTGGACATTACGAGTTTATTGTTTTAGCGTTTAGACTGACAAATGCCCCAGGGGTATTTATGAGTTTCATGAATGGGGTGTTCCGTGAATACTTTGATGAGTTCTTCCAAGTGTTCATTGACAATATTTTGATTTACTCTCAGACGACGGAGGAGCATGATGAGCACTTGCTCTTGGTACTACAATATTTACGAGAGCACAAATTGTATGGGAAGTTGTCCAAATGCTCAATTTATCAATCAAAGATTCACTACATAGGGCATGTCATCTCCGGCAAAGGCATTACCATGGATCCAGCCAAGGTCATGGCTATTGTGGAATGGCCTACGCCGATGAATGTCCCAGAGGTGCCTAGCTTCATGGGTTTTTTAGGATACTATCGACGGTTCGTCGAGGGGTTTTCAAATATAGAAAATCCGATCATAGAATTGCAGAAGAAGGAAAAGAAGTTTGTTTGGACCAAGAAATGCGTGAAAGCATTTCGTAGGCTCAAGGAAATGTTGACAACAACGCTGATACTAAAGGTCCTTGACATGGACACGGACTTCTTGGTATGCACTGATGCATCCAAGGAAGGCTTAGGTGGGGTCTTGATGCAAGACGGACGAGTGATCGATTACATTTCGAGGAAACTAAGAAGGCATGAGGAGAACTATGCGATGCACGATTTGGAGTTTTTAGCCATCGTATATTCCTTGAGGGTTTGGAGACACTGCCTTGTTGGACAAAAAATTGAACTAAAGGTTGACCATTGTGGACTACAACACATTTTTACGCAAAGCGACCTGAACGCGCGACAACGCCATTGGTAGGAATTGCTTAGCTAATACGACTTTGAGATTTCTTACATAAAAGGAATGGTGAACTGAGTGGCAGATGCATTGAGTCAAAGGCCATGCATCTTTTCAGTTCTGCCTATTCAGATGAATCTACGTGAAAATATTCTAACCTTACAATGTGACGATGACTCGTAAAAAGAGGTCGAGGGTTTTATCAGACAAAACACAATGATGGTACCACGATTTGAAGGATTTTCATTTGATAGTGATGGTTTATTGAGGTTTAAAAATTGGATCTACGTACTGCTAAATGAAGAGTTGAGGATGTTTATCCTGAGCTAGGCTCATAGAGCAGTTTACATGGCTCACTCAGGAGTCACGAAGATGAGAGCAAACCTTAAACGCTTATTCTTCTGGAATGGAATGAAGGCATACATAGTCAACTATGTGGCCGGATGTCTAGAATGTCAGGAGGTAAAGGTTGAAAATAGACACCCAGCAAGATTACTACAACCACATGCTATTCCGGAATCGAAATGGGAGGTTATTTCGATGGATTTTATTGTTGGATTGCCACTAACGGTAAGGAGACATGACTTGATTTTTATAGTGGTAGACACTCTGACGAAGAGTTCTCACTTTATTCCTATGCGTCAGACGTATCAGGCACCTGACATAGCTAGAGTTTTCATCATTGAGATCGTGAGGTTGCATGGCGTTCCTAAGAGGATTATATTCGATCGAGGATCGATGTTTACTAGACGATTTTGAATGAGTTTCCAAGAGGCCTTGGGAACCCAACTTAAATTTAGTACTGCGTATCACCCAGAGACTGATGGGAAGACCGAACGAACAAACCAAACCTTGTAGGACATGTTGTGCATGTATGTGATGGACCAACAAAAGCGTTGGGAAGAATTCTTGCCACTGGTAGAATTCGCTTACAACAACAGTTACCAGAGCACCATTAAAATGGGGCCTTTCGAGTTTCTTTATGGGCGACCATGTCAGATGCCTTTGAGTTGGGATCGAATTGAGGATAGGGTCCTGGTAGGACCCGAAGTGATCCAGGAAATGGAAGAGAAAATACAAACAATAAGACTAAGGAATAAAAGAAGCCCAAGATTGGCAGAATATTTATGCTGATGCGCGTTGTGTCGACCGTAGTTACGAGGTCGATGATCGAGTCTTCTTGTGGGTTATACCGCATAAGAGTTCAATCAAGTTTGGGAAGGGAGCTAAAATCTCTCCTAGGTTCATGGGACCTTTCCCGATTGTGGAGAGAAAGGGGCCCGTGTNCGTATGCATGATGTTTTTCATGTATCTGTTTTGAGACATTATATTAGTGATCCTACACATGTTATTGACATGATTTCCTTGTAGGTGTCTAATGAGGGGGCGCTCACGGATGAGCCGATCCACATCTTGGATCATCACGTTCGACAACTATGATGTCGAATGGTAGATCAAGTCAAGGTTCAGTGGGACAATTATAGACTGCACTCGACAACCTGGGAGGACGCATATGTTATGCGCGAACAGTTTCCATTTTTGTTTGATAGATAGACAAATGATACTATGATACACTTTATTTCGGCGTTTATACTGTGAAACTTTAGGACGAATTTTAGACCAAGAGGGGGTGTATGTAACATCCCGCTCTGGCGCACTGAGCGAAGTTATTCTTTGAGGACACTTGCTCGCAAGTGATCCAGATTATTATGCTATTAAAACCTTTGATTTTGATTATGAGGCATTATGGGTTGATGACATGTTGTTTTACTACATTGACATAAACGTGTGCTATTGACTCGGTTTTACTGAGTGTGCAGGATTTTGGACCTTGAGGATGTAGATGCATCGATGGAACTCCTTGGACTCCGGATCGAGTCAGGGAGTGTACCATTGGGGTTTGATTGTTTTAATGTGATATTAGTGCATCTAATTAGATGGTGTGATATGGATATGTTCTGACATGATTTGTTGATGATGCAGGCTAAAGATAGCTTGCCGACCAGACTCACATATGGAGTCAAGGGGTCATGCATGACTACCAGAGATGTTGAGGGAGAGGTGTGGACAGTAGCCCTTCCACAGCCTACTAGTACTCCCGCCGTGGCTCGAATTATAGGTTAACAATTACCTAGTTTGAGAGGACCCATGATGTCGTGAGGGTAGACTGCGATAGTCACTCATGATGATTCTAAGGGTCACGCAATAAGGTGGGGGCCTTATTACTTAGAGGCCCTTAGTCTCCCACAACCTGAGCTGGCAGAGTATTAACTCGAGGGGTTATTGATGTTTACCAAGTCATTCAAGAGGCAAGTGGCACCCTTGGAGGACGTGGTGCGTCCTGAAGGGCATGTCGCGTAAGAAAAATGGAGTGGGGAGTGGCACCCTTGGAGCACGTAGTGCGTCCTGAAGGGCACATCGCACAAGGGAATAGATTAGGCGAGTGGCACCCTTGGAGCACCTAGTGCACCCTAAAGGGCACGTCGTGTTTTTGATGATAGAGGAATGAACCTAGATGGCCTTAGGATGAATAACCTGTTAAGTATTTTTAAAACAAATTCCCTAATTAAATGTCGCCCAATGCGAAAATTTAAGGTTTAAGTCTAAGCTATGCTAGTGGCAAATTTTATCTCTCTAAAAAAATAATAATAATGATAGTAAAAATAAAATCAACATGAATAATAATTATGATCTTCGTTAAATCTTGCAACATGAAGGGGGTAAGAAATGAATTGTTTCAAAAAAAATTATGTTGGATTAAAAATTAAAAAGGGAATTAATTGTTTTATTACCTTAATAAAATAAAATATACTAATTAAATAAGAAAAGGGAAAAAGGGTTAATTTTCACACTTGCCTTTTTGAGTTCTAAGTAAAAAGGGGAAAGAGGGAAAATAGAAAAAATTAGGAGACTAGGGAAAAGAGGTAACATAAAAAGGGAAAAAGTGGAACTTAAGGAAAAAAGTGGAAAGTCAACTTAGTAAAGAATCTACCATTTAAGAGCTTTCTAATGTTAAACTGAATTAGCAATTTCATAATAAGGAAAACCTTTAAAACCTATAGGGGAATTTGGGGACACTTAGGAGTGATTCTAGGAGTAACTCTAGGTGGGTGAGGGAAATAATATAATTAATTAATTAAAGAAATTAAATAATGGAGGAATGAAGGGGATGGGTGACACTTTTTAAAATGATTTTTTTGTTTAAAATGCTAACTGAAACTTTCCTTAGCCTAGCTCGATGGTTGTTGACTCCCATGGCCTTCGTCTTCCTACATGTCATGACCACCCTATGGTGTTGATTGTGACCTTGAGGTTGTTTAGCCTTCATTCCTAGCTCACCAGTCCTTGCTTGAGAAGTCGGCCAAGAGACTGATCTACGGTCGTTGCCTTAGCGTTAAAAGACCTATGGATCTCAACGCCCTGCTTTTCTGTACGAGGATGATGAGTGAAGGATGAACCTGTTAGCCGTCTACTCGTAATGTTGTCCTTGGCTAAAGGTTCGACTTGTTCCTTGATGCATTTACATGACCTTGAAAATTTTATTGACGACGAAGTTTCTTTAAATTTTCATTTTTTTAATTGTCGGATAAGTTTATCTTTGCGTCTTTATATATTGTTAGGTGAACTAGCACTGTGTGGCATTACCTCCCTCACAACTTGACTCTATGTTATCATCCCCAGCCCCGACAATCTGAATTGCTAGAATGAAAATTTTAGTCAATTGTCCTTTGGGATTTTGTTGATTTCAATTTCTGTTTGAAACCTTGATATGTATTTGGTTCCTGAATTTCTGTAGGGGATATTGTTTTAACCCTGCAACAAAAGTATTTGATTCGGTACCTTATATCTCAATATTATAAATCTCAACAGTGGCATAATGGGTAATGGGATAGCAAAGATTCTAGAGGCAATCTTAGTCTAGCCTATGATTTTGACATTCACACAGAATCCCCGTACTAGATTGAACAGGGGCGAGATGTCTCATGTCACAGATGTAACTTCCTGTATTTTAATGTAATTTCTCAATTCATTTACCAGAAAAAGGGCCCTGTAGAAAAAATCGAGTTCGATTACCTTGGCTCTAATTTTTAGCTTTACAGGCTATCTTTGCGGGCTATCTGTACTCTGTTTGTTTCATCGATTTGGCACTTCAGTCTTCAATCCATTCTTGCTTGACCTTTTGCATCGTATGTACTCTTTTGGGATCCCAAGAACCGGTTGTAAATTGATAAAATTTTCTATTTGATAGGGTAAACCAAGCGTCTTCCAACATTTCTCTGCGTAGGTTTATCATCAAATTTAAGGTTGTTCTTTATCACTGTACACTGCGCATCTTATCACTGAATATAAGAATTTATATCAGTGTGTTTTCCATGGAAACCTCCCGCGCCCTTATCACAGAAATTTCAGTGCCTTACTCGATCTTTTACCACAAAATTATATTGGAGCAATTCTTGTTTCTCTTACTGCGGGTTTAACTTGTAATCTGCGTGATGTTCCTTTAAGTCATGTAGCTATTATTTGTTGACAGGGAAGGTGGTTGCTAACGTTGGATTGGCCTAGGGAAAGGTTGGTTGGCCTCTGCATGTTTTTTGCTTTCCTCCATTAAAACCTACCTCTCATTTACCTCTGCGAGTTAACCCAGCCAGTTGAAGGTCACTCCACGATCCCTTCCCTTGACCTCAGCTCAGTGACAGGACGACCCTTTCCTTGGTGTGTCTTAACCTTCTTGACTTGGCAGAGGTCTGGGTGCTGTGATTTCGCCCTTAACTCATGGTGCGCAGGCTTCCTGTACTACGTTTTTCCAGTTTTTTGCCCCCAGATCGCCTTTAATAATCAACTATGATGCATGTGAATGGCCACGAGTCACCTAGTTGCTCACTGTGCCTTATGCCCTAATCTTTTGTTCTTACCTTTACCTCGCAGTGATTCTCACCAAGGCATATGACAATACCCCTAATTCGGCGCATGGCCTTAGTCTTGAGTTAAATCTATGGCTTTATGGAATTTACCCCTCTTGCCCAATTCCTTTAATGTTGCAGACAACGGTCACTTGGGTACTTTTAGTTAAGCTAGGCACATGCTGAATTATTGAGTTAATAAATGTCTCCTTATTGTTTCCTGCCTTGACGTAGTTAGTGTTGTTAATGATATATTAATTGATAGGTTATTTTTTATTAAATGTATTGTTATTAAATGTCGTGTTATTGCCTTATTAATTATTTAATAGTAGCATTCTACATATTTTAGTTAATGTTTTATTTAATGTTATTGGCTAGTAAGATTGCGATTTGGATTAATTTAGAATTAGATGACATGTTGAGATTAATTATGCATCTGTGTTTAATAGTAGCATTCTATGTTATTTTAGTTAATGTTTTATTTATTATTAAGGGCTAGTAGATTGAGATTTGGATTAAATTAGAATTGCCCAAATGGAATGTAATAATGATTAAAGTTGACTGGTGAGTAATGACTAAATGGCAAATTCTAGACTTGCTAATTTGATCTATAACTGAGGATGCATCGTATGTATCATTTATATACCTAGTCTTGGTTACTTAGACGTGCTAAACTGATTGTAATTAACATTAATTTAGAGGGTGCATTAATGACTAATGGTAAATTAGATGTGCCCCTATTGAATGGTAACCAATGTTAAAGAGGATCATAGATATTGACCATTTAGCCTTGATTAATGGATGGGTTGTTTATTATATTAAGGATTGTCCTTAGCTAAGTGGACTTGGTTTGCTTGTGTCAGGCGGGATGTAGACACCTCCTTGTTCCTCAGAACAGTCGCCAGCCTTGAGACCTTAAATAGTCAAAATCGATGGGAACCTGGGCTTGAGCATTGCTTATGTGTCCTGGAGGTCCTAACCATTGCAGGGTAGGACGGGCGGGTAGTCATTCTTATTCTTGATAGGTTTTCATGTTGTTGTTGCGTGAGTTGCTTGCGTGGTGTTCGTCGTCGTCCTACGTTGTTGAGTATAATGTCATGTTTACCTTCCTACACACACACACAAAAAAAAAATTGCACTTGTTATGTGAGGCTTGATGTCGTGATGAAACGTGAGGTTCGTTACAATATGCCCAATTTTCTAAAGATCAATTTCTCATAAAATCTGTTTCGTTTGAGGAAATCCTTTCCCCCTCTTCTCTCTGTTGATCTGAAAGCGTGTAAGTTATTGGGCCTACCCTGAGGAATAAAAACCCTTCTGATAAGAATAACCAGTATCCTAAAACATATTTAAGGCCGTGGGAATTGTAATGGTTGTCGGTCATGGGAACAAAGGTATTATGCCAATGTTCTATACCTACATATGCGTCTTGCTGAAGTTATGGCATAGGAAAAAACCCAAGATTTAGACTACAAGTAACCCCTCCCAGATCCAGAAGCTTTATATTATGATGAGTATTGAAGATGGATTCAGAGATACTACACAGACATCCCATACTTGTAAGTGTGTCTTAACTAGACGTTAATGCAAATTAGAGATCTTGAAAGGGAAAATCAAGATTTGAGATCTGAATTGCAATGAAATCTCCATCAAGAAAATAAAAGATTCAGGAAATCAGGGGATATTGTTATAAAAAATCAGGGGAGATGATATGAATTGAATTATCTGATGCCTCTTTTTTTTTAATGTTTAATGGGTAAACAATTTTCTTGGAATGAACATTTTGTTTGTTTTGTTATAACATAAATTGTTCTATTTTGTTTTATGTGACTAGCTACAAAATCATAGATTCTATAGCTTGTCTTTAATTAGTTTATTAGATTTTTTTTTCTAAATTAAAATTTCGTTTTTCTTCTCAGGTGTGAAGGGGATCGATTGGAAAATATTGATGGGACAAGTAAATCGTTGGGGATGCTTCATATCTGCAAGTTACTCTTTTAAAATAGTTTCAAGAATATGTTGATTATGTAACTATTTTAAATGGTTGTTACATCAGACCTATTTTTGGCTATTTTTACTACATACCTTATTAAATATAGATATGTCTCTATCTTAGAAGATATGAGGAAAAAATCTTGAACTTTGTTTAAATAGCATTGTCTGGCCAGTGATAGGGGTGATTCCTCCCGGACCATGTGATGGACATATTCTTTTAAAATTATATGGTAAGACAATTTACTCTTTGGCTTTCGTCTTGTGTAGACTGTACAGTGTTTTTCATTGTTTTCTCATGTAATTTATATATGTGAAATTTTATCTTTATGGAACTAGATTTAATATGTTCTGCATATAATATTTTACGTCATGTTTTCTTTATGGAGTTCATTATATTGTGTCTCAGATGATCTCTGTAAGTGATCATCTATTCAATTATTTTGAGTTCCAATCTTATGTTAGGTAGTTGGTAACACCATTACTGAGGATTGGAATTTCTTTAATCTTCAGTTATTGAACATTCGAAAGTTACATGATGTATAATTATTTATCTTTTTGTCATCATAAACTCGTTTGGAATATAAAAGACTTCTTTGAGTCTTTTCAGGAAGTATTATGCTTTCTTTTGTCATAGGTTTACACTTGACACAGGTTAAGAGGAGCTTATACAAATATAGAGAGATGAATCTATCTTAGTATTGTTGATCAACGTAAGGTTGGTTAGATTATTATTTATTTAATTTGTTGATTTGTGAATAATAACGATTGCATCATTTAAGCATTAAATGCTTTGTCCATTTTCGTTATATCATTTACAATCTTATTCACTCATTGTTTATTAGTTTGGTAATTAGAGGACTAGAATAGTTTTGTTTATTTTTAATCTTGTTTGGATCCATTAGTTTAAAATAATTATTTTCACAAGACTTTGCAAAAAACCTTGTAAATTGTATATATCTATTGTATATAAACACTGATAGTTAAGCATTTGTAATTAATGTGTCGATTGATAGAATTGTATCTTTAGTTAGTTCAGATGTTTTAGTTATTTTAGGATCCTAGTTGGCTAACGGAGCCATAAAACCCATCAGGGTAGATTATACCAAACGACTTGGGTTAAATAAACAACCTCGGTCCAGATATTCCCTTCTGATTGACGGTGTGTCATAAACGCCTGTCAACACCTAGTTCTATCAGGAGGGGTGGAGTTATTTCCCACCCTGTATCTCCAAAAGCTAAAGTAATGGGAAAAGGGTGTTAGGTCAAGCTCCCCTATACATTTGATGATGACTTAAAGTTTCCTACCAGGGAAGCTTCGTGAATGTAGTTGATAGTTCTACCTACAAGTTCTATCTGGAGTTAGGTCAATATAGTTGACGCTCTAGGATAGTCCAGAAGAGGAGGGATGGGGATGGAATATGGAAGTAGGTTAGGGAGGAAGGATGTTAGGAGTAGTTGAGAGTGTGTGGTGCTTTAATCTTATAGCAGAAGTGTCTGATTTTCTCTTGTTACTTAAAAATAAATTTCTTAACTAGATTACAATTATCTAGGTAAGTGTTGCTTTGTGCTAGATTATTATAATTGAAGGATTCTATTAATATTGTAAATGGTTGATTTATTCATTATGAATTTATTTGCATTCTTGAATGGATTGGAAGCATACATGAATTGCATTAGATGTGTTCATTATTAACATTAGTACACGCATGAGTTAGGCATGTGTTGCACATGTACACTAGTATTTATGATTGTATGAAATTAACGATGTTGCTTATCTGATCTAGATATATGAATCCTATTATTATTATCCTTACATTGTGAATTACCATAACATTGGGACAGAGTTTTTTGAAGGGTGGGTGTATGTAAGACCCCTAACAAATTAATTAATATTTATAATTAAGTAATATAATTCAAGTCATTAATGTAATAAATGTAATTAAATAATCGAAATCATTAATTTCATTAAGTCAAGTAGATTATTTAAGTAGTTATATTTTATCATTTTTATTTTTATTTTTAGATTAAATTAGGTACAATGTTCATCCATTGATTATTTCTTGTATTGTGTGTGACGGAAAAATGGGAAGAGATAAGGTTAGATAGGAATTTATGAGGGAGGGGAAGGAAGTTAAGAGGGACAAGTTATGTTAGAGAGAAAGAGTGTTGAGGAAGGAAGAGAAATGGGAGAATAAAGAAAAGGAAACTAGTCATTTGGAGGGGGGATTTTGTAAGGAGAAGGAGAAGAGAAAGGAGCATAAAAACTTGGAACACGAATTTCATTTGAGAAATTTTGGATGCATATGAGATTGGCTCGTTGCTGGGAATTTTGGCCTTGGGGGGCAGGAAACCGCAAAGATTCTTGGAGCTAGGGATTCCGAAAGGCCTTGTTCCTAGATGGCTCAGAGGAAAATGTTATGTTTTCAGGCAGTTTCAAGCTTTTGGAAGCAAACAATTTTAAGCATTCAAAGGAAAACCATCTTCTAGAGGTATTTTCCTAGATTATTGTTTTTCTTTGTATCAAAGTTTATGTTGTAAATGTGAAATTTGAGAATTTAATTTGCTAGGAATCACTCATATGAAATTTACTATTTATCTTTACATTTGGTATATATTAATGTCATACACATAAATTAAACAAAAGCATTATGAAAACATGAATATAAAGAAATATCACTTAGATTACAAATTTATTAGTTAGCTATGATGCCCTGGAAGGTATTACACTCATTCGCAAAAAGATATTACAAGAGGCTCAAAGAGTGATCTTGTTGTCTACATTATTAAGGAATAATAATATATTCTTTTACAAATGAGAGGTTCTCTATATATATTACTGAAAGATGTCTTTTCCCTCATGAGTCATATTGTTTCACTTATTTTAATATTATTATATGTTTTATCTTCTTTATCTCATTTTACAAATAACATGCGTTACAAAACCACAGGCTCATTAACCACCAATAGTAAAAATTATTTAATAACAATCGAAACGTTGTACTACCATTTTATTATTATTATTTATTATATTTCTCTTCATCTTTCAAATACCATGGTAGATGATCATTAATATATCCCTAGATCAATGACCATAATAAGTAGATGGTCATTGAAATACCCCTAGATCACACAGGTCATCGTTTCAACCATAATAAGTAGATTCGATATAGAAAAAGGTGGAAGTGTTGGGCCTAACCACAAAACATACAAGAATTGTCAATTGCCACATGGAAGAGGCATGGATGTTGTCAACCCAATGCATGACCATTGAGGTGTAGCCATGACAAGTAGATTCCATTCAATATAGAAAAAGGTGGAAGTGTTGGGCCTAACCACAAAACATACAAGAATTGTCAATTGCCACATGGAAGAGGCATGGATGTTGTCAACCGAATGCATGACCATTGAGGTGTATTTGAGAGTAATCATAAAAAGTATATTGCAATCCCAAAATGATCATTTAAATATGTATTTAAATATGTATTTTATATAAGAATAATAATTTAAGATTTGTAAATGCAAAATTATATATCAAGTAGGAGTTTTTAATCATTGGGCAAGGTTTTAATTATTGTGATGATTTTTCCAAAAGTCATGAATTCACCTTAAGATATTGGTCAAATGTGTGGTGTAGTTTTACTCAAAGAGATTGTATTAAATGAGGTTGTGATCTATGTAGACATAAGTGGATCAATCCCACCCCATGTCCTTCAAATTTAAAAAACCTTAAAAATTAATTCAAATGGTCATGAGCTAAATATAGATTTCTTCCCCAAAATTGAAAAAATAATGTATTCTACTCTCTTGATTCCCTCAAAATTAGACTCCATAATTATATAACAATTAACCCCTTAAATCATCTAAAAATACTTAAATAATTTTCCAAGATTTAATTAGATAAAAACTCTTTAAAATGTTATAACAATGTTAACTATAAGAAACTTGAAATTTCAATACTGTAATTCTCATTTATAATAATATTAAATAAGATTATAAAAATCCAGCAAAATATTGCAAAATGTAATATACTCTCTGCAAAGTGTAACAAAAAGTAAAATTTTTAACCTATCCAAATCTTTTGAAATTCACATCACCATTACACAATCATTAAGGTAATCCAACAAAATATTTCAAAATGTGATATGAGTGGGCTAACTCCGGAGCAATCTTTCCTCTCGATTTAAATTTACCGAAAGTTTTTCTGCGATGTAATTTTGAATTTCCGATTGATCTAGAAGTCTGATTGATTTTCTCTGGGTTGGTTTAGAATGGGGCAAAACCATGGAGTAAGGATTTGAAATGCATGGAACTTTGATCCATGCCAAACTCAAGCTACCTCTGAAAATCATGAAATAGTAAACGATCAAACATGTGAGGTGATCATGAGAGATTCAGGAATTGTAAATGCTAGAAAATAAATCTTTGGATTCAACCCCTTTTTTTTTACCTGAAAAGAGAGAAGATTGCTCCCTAGTTTACACTATGTGAAAAGTGTAAAAAAATACAATTTTTAACCTACCTAATTCTTTTGAAATTCACATCACCAATACACAATCATTAAGGTACTCCGCATTTATATGTTGTTCAAGTACCCCAGAAATAACACCATTGGATGCTAATTTCTTCATTGAAATGTTAGGCCAGTGGTTGGCCCCAATACCAGACGGAGGAATAAGGACAACAATATTCAATATACGAAGGATGTGGTTATCAAATGATTCGTTCTTTCCTCTCTGACATTGGTTGCAAACTTCTCCCTGTGGAGGGCCAGGATTAGCCATGTATCTCGCAATGACTACGGCCCAGTATAGGTTGAAATACCGACCTCGATAGTCACTGATGACCTACCTATACTGTAATCCTAAACTGACTATCACTTAGACGAGAATGACCCCTTGCATGCGCACAGATTCAAACCAGTGTCTCTAGGCAGCTTCCCTTTATCTTGCGGTGCACTCTTTACATTATTTTTTAATAAATTTTCGTGCTGAGATAAATGCTCATCATTGAGAGCAGCATTGAGCGTTTGAACTGAACAACAATTCGACCGGTCGATGCTGCATTCAATGATAAGCTTTTATTAAGTGTGATCGAAGTTACAGACGGGAAGAGAAACAACGTTTCGTTTCTGATCGATGTAAAGGTCCAAATTATGCTGTTCATTTTTGTTGTATACTAACAGGTCCATGATTGTTCAATGACCCGGAAGCGTCTCATATACAGCTACATTTATTGGGTCCTGAAGATCTTTCAGGGTTGTCTCTTTAGTTTGGCAGAGTAGAGGGTAAGCTATCAAGGCCCTCCGGAAGCATCTCAACAGAAATCCACTGAAAGGTAAGGCACGGCTTTTATACTTTTCGGGGATTTGGCTCACTTCTCTATCAGATTTCTTCTGTATGCTCTTGTTCACAAACAAAAGGTAATATATAGGGCAGTTTGAATGTTGTTTGTAAGCTAGCAGAAGTCACATATCATGCCCATGGTAGGGTTTGTGCTTTCCAGGGAAACACGCAAGATTCGAATAAGCACGTACGTTCGGGCGTAATGTCATAGATCTAATGGGTTTGGATGCTTTGTTTAATTTTGAATCGACTTAGATCTTCGTAATGTCATAGATCTAAGTTCCTCTATCATCTGATCTTGACAGATTGAATCGACTTAGAATTGTGAATTTTTGCAGATTTAACTTCTGTAGCGTTAGATTTTGTTGAAGAAAAGAAATTTGCATGTTGAATGTAGCCTATGGATATGGAATTGACATCTGAAGTATGATTAGAGTTTCGCTATAAGTATAAATATGGTGGAACAATATCTATAAAATTTTACAATCATTAAAGTTATCTTTTATTATATCTACTTTTTGATGAAAACTGTGATTCTACTCCCTATATTGATAGAAATCTGACCACGGAAATAAAACGTTTACATAACTCCGGACTTCCGCACTTGCAGACATAGGTCACATAGGTCAGTTTGAATGTTGTTAGTAGCTGGCAAAACAGACATATGATGCCCGTGATAGGACTTACTGTCTCAAAGGGAAACCGAGAGGGTTCGAAGTCGGACGCACACTCGACTGAGGGGCTTGCCGCCATGCACCTTTTGATTTCAAAGGGAAGTAAGAAATCTGCCTCCTTATAACCCTTAGATAATTGGATTATTCCCGACCACAGCGAGTGGTGCATGCTCCAGTCTTTCCTTCGGTGAATGCTTCAATCGCAGCAGCCTCGTCGGTAAGGTTCACTCCGTTCGGTGTAGACTAGATTTTTCGGTCGGTCATGTCTAGTCGGTGTGGCGAATAGATGGCCGCAAAGGAAACGTACACTCGGGGNTTGTAGCTCGCTTTGAAGGTTTGTAACACCTCTTGTTTTTTTGGCAGGTGACTGGTTTGTAACACCGACATAGCTGTGGAGTGTTTTCCTTTAAGCATTAAGGAGGGTCTTCTCCATGCCACGAGCCTGTTTCTTTGTGTTAGAATATGTAATTCATACTTGTTGTATGATTGGGTTAATGACCTGTTGAGCAGGTAGTTACAGTTAGATGACCTGAGAGAATAGGTCAAAGAGGTTGTTATATAGTTGGTTGTGAGAAAGATTCTCTCCAACCAAGTCTCCTAGTTTGGTGTGTGGTTGAGATATTTGTTCAACCTCTATTGCTATTATTAGAATAAGTTAGATCTGATAAATCTCTATATAATGACCCAATGTATTGTATAATATATTGAGTAATAGAGATATGTACTCATGTCTATCTCATTTGTTAATTTGGTATCAGAGCTTGGCTAGGCTTAATCCCTCACGGGAGTGCCCAGGAATATTTGATAGCTATTGAAGTTGATTTACTGTACATAGGTGTGTGAGAGTAGATTTCTTTTGTATGAAGATTTCCATGTGACTGTGTGAGTAGTTTTCTTGCGCTGCTTCTGTCTAGTGTAAGATTTCGTGAAGTGATTGATGTGTGTGGATAATGCATGAATAAGAAGCTGCCGATTCAAAACTGTTAAATTATGTTCGCATCTGTTCACTGGAATTGCAGGAGAGAGCTATTGTAGAAAGGAGTTGTTGCCGTGGAGAGGAAATTGACTAGATCGAGACTAATTCGATGTGCATGAGAGTTAATTGCTATGCTACAATGGATTCAATGCTGCCGCTTTGTGAAGAACCATTCCAGATATGGAATTCATGATGTTACCGGCGCCGAGGTATCACTCTTGCAGATTGGTGTTGACCATAGATCGCTGCCCAATAATCACCCTCGTGATCACTGTTGTTGATTGCCACTTGAAAGCCACCGATTAGCTATTGAATCATTCCAATAAGAGGAGCCTTTAGTATCTGTGTCTTGGCTTGGGCGAAATCATTCACTGTGTGAGCATTAGAAAGAAAATTGGAGTTGAAATTTGCCATCTGAGCACTTATTTGATTGTCTGTTCACGCTGTCATTGAGAATCATTTGTTGGTGGTTATATGTGGCATTGTTTCCATAGGAGCATTGTTGTTTATTGCAGTGTGTGGAGGCTGTTTTGTTGTTGTGGCAAGTAGAATTGTTGTTTTTTACAGTCGATGCATTTTGGTTGTTGATTGAAGATAGGATAGTCACCTAGGGAGAGCTGTTGTTGCTATTATTGCTAGATTGGAGGGCATAAGTATCTCTTGGAGCTGCCAGATCCATAAATTGATACGCAAGGGAACAGAGATTAGAGCCAAGGGAAGGTATTGATCCCTATGTGAAAGTCGTGAGCCGTGTAGCGTGGGTGAAAAGTTCCGGCAACGTTTTGAAGGAATTTTACAGCATTCTTGCTACGCTCTATAGAGGAGGGACACAATACCTGGAGAACCCATGTGAAGGCGTGAAATCCCTCCTCACATGATCTGGTCGTGAGATTCCTATTTTGATCAGACTATGTGTGTGTTCGTTGTCTAGTGTGTTCTTGTTGGTTCGCACTTGCTACTACATTTGCGACCTGTCTTCCTATGTACTGTCTTCCTCATTTGCTGGCCGTCGACTGGTGTACTATCTTCCTCGCTGCTGAGTGGATGAGAATCTTTTTTTTTATTCGCTGGTGTATTCGCTTGTGAGCTTCAGCTGGAGCTAGAGTTGCGTGCTGCTGGAGTGTCTCTATTATTTTCCTGGAGCATCCCTCTTCTTGATTGGTACAACTGCATGGAGCGCCCCTCTGCGTGGAGCGCCCCTCTGAAAACAAATCTACAGCCACAAGAAAAACGAATTGACAGAGCAGAGAAAACAGAAAATGAATTTACCAAGAACCGCAGAACAGAATAGCACAAAACACCACACCGGATCTCATTATTGAATTGATATATAAAGGAATTACATGCATGGAAATGCTTCATAAATAACGAAGTGACTAACAGCTCACTCAGTGATGAAAACAAGAAACCAACTAATTGACAGTTAACTAAACTAATCAAAGAAGAGATTTGCCTAATCAAAGGAGCAAATCGCGGAGCAAATCATGGAGCAAATCGCTCAACTTATTTGTCTAACACACCC
>JASDQU010688464.1:10722-28053 GCA_032191745.1 Picea mariana
GTTTTTTTTTTTAATTAAATTGAAAATATTTAATAATTAAGGTGTTTTTTAAAGGTGGTAACACTCATTATATCTCAATTATTAATTGATAATGAGAACACTCAATACTAATTGTTATTTATAAATGTGGGTTGATTCATAATTGTTTTTTTTTGTAAGCTAGAATTGTATTACCTTTCAAAATCATAATTTACATATAAGGTCTGAGAGACTGCCATGAAAGGAAACTAGCCCCACCACCAGAGATAAAAGTTCCATAGTATTCTGCTAATTCTACTGTTGTCTAACAGTTTGGTATGATGCATATTCAAAATATCTAAACTAAGCCTATTTCTTAAACAAGAAAGATAACGTTGTGGTTTGATAGACCAGATAGAGGCTACGAGAAACAAAAAATACCAAACCACGAGAATTACTTGTTGGTGTAGCTATGTGAGAAAGCATGCTTCGACTCGCCTGACCATTTTGGCTCCATCATTGCCTGAAGCAACTCCTTTGTGGTGTGATGCTGAGAGGGGTCTTGAGCTCCAGAATCAAGAAACCAATCCAATCGCTTTTCCATCAGCTCCTAGGGGAATTTCATTTCTGCATTGTCCTTGCGTAGAGCCTGAATTGTTTCTCTTTGAACATCAGTGAAACCAGGATGAGGCAGGGGAGTGGGGGCGGAACTGGAAGCAACGTCTGGATTGGGGGAAGCAAACCAATGGTTGAAGTCAAGGGTGGAGCTCCAAGAGGCTTACGATCTGTGTCTTCGCCAGTGGAATGAGGAGGTTGTTAGGCCATGTTATTGTGGCAGGGACAAGTGCAGCAAGGATGAGGAATGGAGGGAGGCCGACCACTCTATGAGTGATGTGTGCCTGCTAGGATCGAGCGTCCTAGAATTCTAGGTATGAAAAGAGCGCAGGGCGAGTCTCACCGAGGAATAAAGGAAATGCATAAGGTGTGCGAGGTAGAAGTTCGAAACTCAGAGAAAAGGAGGAGAACAATATTGGGAGGAAGAGAAGGTGCCAGGAGAGGAGCTCGTGGGTCCGAGAAGAAATCAAAATGGTCCATTTGCAAAGGAGGTGTGACAATGTTAACTTGCGAGGGAGGTTGAGGAGCCATCAAATCCACATCAATTTCGTACAAGAGGGAGGACGATTTTAGGTGTTGTTGCAGGTGGTTGGAATGCTTGCCGTTGTGTTGCCACCCTAGGAGAGAGGGGATGGGTGACGTGCCAACTATCAATATAGACATGGTTGTTGGATGTCACCCCATCCGGGGAGGGTTGATTCATAATTGTTATTTAAGGAAAACCATGCCACTTAAAATAACTAAATGATTGCTCCTAAAGGGGTAGATTTCCACTCCTTTAGATGTCTTTAGGTCTAGGGCATTTAACCTATTTCCTTGTATCCAAATAAGACTAACTCTTAGCTAATCAAAAACAATTTTAGGACTTATTGCAACACCAAAATAATGATTTCAATTTGGTATAACATCCCCTAAATACTCAATATCCTTTATACTCTATCATCATTGAAACTAAACAAAAATGATATAATATCAAATAATAATTAAAATATATCATCATTAAAAATAATATGGAAAAAAAATATGGAAAGAGGCTATCATTATGGTCAATCAATGTTGTCAAAGACACATATGCAATGGGAACTACACCACTATATAGTGGAAATAACTAGACAATGGGAAGTCATCAAACAATATGGACTCACAGAACATCATAACCAATGATTAATCCAATGACACAATGTTGATAGCAAGCATTTATATAATATTAGTGTGGTAACAAGAATCATTCATATTAGTGTGGTAACAAGAATCATTTATATCATTCATATAAGATGATGTCTCGAGGCCCGAAGGTAGCAGACATGGAGTGTCGAGACCCGGATGGATAACACAACCCACATGGACCCTCTTCTACACCACAATTCACTATCATCATTGGCAACAGAGCAACATACACTACACCGGCCTGGCTCCCAGAGGAAAACATGCCTTTCTTCATGCGGTAACAAGTCTAGTCTCATGGTAAGTGTCACTTTAATATTTGAAGCATTTGAGCATGTTGCAAAGAGTCCTTTCTTGATTATGGAATGTTTTCTTGGAAATTATATGTTTTTCCTAATTTCACCTTGGTGGTTGGCATGGTATCCTAGTAAGTTGGTCACCCTCAGGAAAAGGGTTGCTACTGAGGGCTTTCCTTGAAGGGTCATCATACCATTCTCACTCATATTTACCACTTTCCACACTTCTTCCCCTTCGTTTCCTCATCTTTTGGATTTTTGAGTGCATTGACCCTAAGAAGGGTTTGTACCTCATTTCATGGGAATAAGAGGCTAAATCCTTAGAGTTGTTGTAGCTGACATCATACATAAATGATCGTCCTAAAGTCCTGAGAGCCATGAAACACTTCTCTGAATGAATAAAGGGCTTTTAAATGAAAATGAATAAGGAAAAAATGTTTTGCTTGATGGGGGAGTGCAATGCAGTGTTATTTTATATCCATTGCACATAATACCCAATGTACTCTAACTTCGAGTGGCATTGCAATGCTCTTTTATTTCCATTGCAAATAGCACTCAATTTTCAGACTTAATAAAAAGAGAAATAAAGGGTTTGGAAAAAGGTTGCATTACAAATAAAGGGAACTCAAGGATGTAGCACACCCTCCACAAAGGCACCCATAAATGAGACAATATGAACCATTGATATGTCAAGAACCCCATGCACAAGAGTCTTTCCCCAATCCACCTCATACTCATTACATGATCTAGATAGGGTCTTCTTGGGAAACATTCCTTGACTTGGTGATTAGCCTATCCAATAGGGCACCATGACACCCCTCCCATACCTAAATTTGGCAAAGTTTATAAGGTCTTTGAGCATTTGTTTAATTTGAAAAGGGGGGATTTAATGCACTTGTTTGGGTGGTTCTTTTATTAAATGTTGCTTACTTGAAATGATTCATATGACTTGTCGATACTTGGAGGTCGTACTTATTTGTCTTTGCGGGACCTTTCTCGGTGGAGGATGATGGATCACACATGACATCGCCTTCTATGCTTGGACGTTGCCTTTGGATGCCTAGGACATCACCCTTAGCCCTTGACATCACCTTGGAGTTTAGGGTTTGATGGATGATGTGATTCTGAAGGTGGTTTGACGAGAGGAGACACATGGCATAACAATTTGGCACATGAGAGAATGACACATGGCCTTTGGAGGCTCAACATTCTCTTCCTTGAGGCTCGACGTCTCAATTTTCAGCCCTACATCACCCTTCTAGGGCATGACATTACCCTTTTAAAGGCTTTATTTCATGTATTTTTCATTTTAGCATATTGTAAAGGTAAATGAAGGGGTTTGACCCTCTTCTAATTTGTTGTTGACAATTTTAAGTGGACAAATTGGTTTAGATGACCTCATATAAATAGATGACCATCTCACTTTCATTTTTCATCATTCATCACTCACCATTTGTAAGAACAAGTTTGGAATTTTCTCCCTACTTGGCTATCTTGATCTTCTACACTAATGCGACTTGCTTGGAAGATCAATTTGTGGATGTTTTTGCTGATTTTTTATTGAATTTATGCAATTAGGGTTTTATCTCATGCTATCTTGGTGAAGTAAGTGAAATATCTACAATTTTATCTTTGTGCTATCAATGCTTCATGGTAATTTCTCTTTTTCAGGCTAGATGTCTTGCTTGGTGAAACCCTAAGAGAGGAGCATATGTGGTTCATCCTCTCACAAGGTTAATTTTGTCCAAAATTTGTGAAGGAATCCTTGCTAGGGTTAGATTCCTAAAGCCCTAAAGTGCTAACACTTTAGGATTTTAGCCCTAGACATTGATTTTAATCTAGTTGAAGTATCAAGAAGGGAGAAAAGGTTGCTAGAGCCCAAAAGTGCCTGCACTCTAGCAATTCTTCTCTTTAAGGTTTAATCCCTAAGGCCCTAATGTTCTAGCACCTTAGAGTTTAAGCCACACCTCTTGGGTTCTACTTGTTAAATCTTCCAACATTGTTGTATTGTTTTTATAAAGACTCCATAGTCCTCAAAGGCACTCATTTTACATCTCTCTTGTGGTGAAATTGATTAACAAACACTCTCTTTCAATTCTCTCAAGCCTTCTACTAATTTTGCTAACACTAACACCCACTAACTTGCTAGTAAACTTGTTGTTGTTCAAAACTTTGTTACATACATCTAAATACACTCGTATTTGCTACATACACTCTTGAAAAGGTGGCATAACATGTTCATAAATTGCATATAACAATTGGATATTACTTTAGTGGATGCATGCTAAGTTTACATGGTCAATTATTACATTTATGAGCGATAATTTTTGTTGGTGTTATAATTTACTTACTGCTGTTGTACTATCGTTTATTGCTGCAAGTTCATAACAACCATAGAAATTTCATTGTCTAGTGTCTTCAAGGAGTATTTATTGCATGTTTGGACTTGGAAATAATCATATATTTGCTACAAAGTGTTCTTGTTTCAGGCATGTACTCAAACTACTTCATACTCCTATTTTCTTGACCTAGACTTTTCTTTAGGTGATCAAGAGAGGGGGTGATAGGCTTTGCTACAATACTTGCTACTTTGATCCCTTGAGGTCACCCAAGAAGCCTCCCTTGTGGTGGACCTCCTCCATCATGAGGGAATTTCTTACTAAGGTGACAATGGTAGGATTTTCCATAGTTACACGGATTTGGGGGACTTGTGTTGGGCTTTGCATAAGTACAAATCCTACAATAACATGTAGAACAAATATGATAGAATGGACTAGCTTACATGTTAATGGGTAGATAAATACACTAAAAGGCATCTAAATGAAATGAAGGTGGGGAGTAGTAATAACCATGACTCATGGATTGGAAAGGAAAACATAATTTCCCAAAGCCTTATGGATGGCCTTAATAAACCATGGATCCAAGATAGAAAAAGCCTCCTAGAAGACCCATTGGTAAGAATCAACCAAATCTTTCTTTCACACATTTGGCCAGTCATGTCATTCAATAATTTTGTGTTCCTTTGCACATCAAATTTTACTAACATTTGTGTTTATCATTAAATATTTTGATGAATGGGCTATGAAACCAATTTCACATTAACACTATAAAAGTATCCACTTTAACATGGTAAGAAAGATTTGAGCATTACACATCTCCCATGCAATGATAATGATTTGACTAATTAATCATGGGGTAATCCCCCAACTTGTAACTATTTTTAGATTTGGTTTGCTTGCAAATAGAATTAGCAATCTCAAACTGCATGAAGCACGTGAGCATCTCCTTGGTGGCATGCTCTTGTGAGGGAGAATGCACACCCTTGTTAATGCTCTTCTAGCACACACGTAGTAATTCCCTACAATGTAGTGCAATGCACAACTCTCTCACACAACAACATTCATTCTTGGCATTTTTGTTTGTTGCTCATAAAGAACAATGCCCACACAATCTTAATATATGGAATGAAATTTCATGATGATGGTCATGATGAATAAGTTAAAAAGGGGAAGGATTATGCGAATCATAGTTGTATTCTTAAGGGTCTTTCATAGTTTTTGCATTGAAAGAAGTGAGGATTTATTACAACTTAAGATGGGAAAGATATTTGTATATGTATATAGTTATTTAGATAATGCTAATAAAATATAATGGAAAATATTGACCTCTGACTTTTAATGTTAAAAAAAAATGTAAAAATAAAAAATAAACTAGTATAGATCCCCTGACTCTTTTTAAGCACCAATTGATTCTTACTTGATTTTTTAATCCTTTTTGGTGCTTAATATATTTGGGATTAATATGAATATAAGTTAGTTAGTTTACAAACACAATCATGAGTCAAACTCAGACTTATAAGTCTTGATAAAGAATCTTTCAAAGTCTAATTCAAAATGTATATTATATTTTGATATATGAGCTCTTGCATTTTGATGCAAGTCTCTTAGAAGAATTTCGAATCCCTTTCAAGATGATTAGCTTTTGGAATTCTTGTTAACCAAGGCTAGGTCGGTGGTTGAAACTTGAAACTAGGGTTGTTATTCCCCTCACCAAGGTTCAAATCCCCTAAGTGCTCTGATGCCACCTATGTGTGTGATTGAAGTTGTAGAGAATAGATACCCCAAGTTGTTCATATCCAGCACAACATGCAAATACTTCTAGTAGAGGTCCACAACATGAAAGGAGTAGTTCATGCCATAGAGTTATGGACAAGTCTATGAAAACCTTGCATAACAAAAAAATTCCTTATTCAAATATCATGTTTATGTTTTCGAATATCATGTTTATGTTTTCATAATTGTATGATCCATGCCAAAATTCAACTCTCCAAACTCCCTTATGGCCATGCTCCTCTACTCTCAAGACACTAGCACTTCTCACAACAATATAAGTTGATGTTATTAATGTAACTTGATTATTATCTAACATTGGGATTGACCACTTATATACTTCCACATATAAATTGAATGAGTGAACATGTATCTTATTGCTCAAACCTGAAAGCTTCCACTGTCAACTTCATTTAAATTACTCCACGTGTTAAATATTAGTACTTGCCATTTAGAGACTAAGCTGGAGAAAACAATGACCAAGAACTTCAATAATCTAATTTAGAATAAAAGCCAAACTACATAAAATCAACTATATTAGAATAAATTTTTCTTTTGAAAAAATACACTAAATCAATAAGATTTCAGTGTAATCAAGCCATAGTTGTCATTAATGTGGCCACAGAAAACTAACTTGTAACCATATTCAGTTACGAAACTAGTCATCACTTGACAAAGGAAAGAAATAACTAGTCATCACTTGAAAAAGAAAAGAAATAACCATCGTTACAATTTGTCAGTGAAAAGTCTAAAACTAAAACCAACAGTGAATTGTAACAATTGTTCAGAGAAAAAAAGTTACGCCAACATCAACCCAGATCCATATTCAGAGTACCTACTATTGTTGTGAAAAAAATGAGAAACTTAAACACAAAGCAAAAACCATTCGGCTGCATAATTAACATATATTTCAATACAGTACAAGATACATTCCTATTTACGACAAATTCCCAATGTGATCTCAAAACTCGATCTTATTTTATCCAAACATATAAAGTCGTTGGTAGAAGATCTCCAAATTCTTTAACAATATAATTCTAAAAAATTACATAGCAAAAGAGTCTCCAAGTCTGTAAACAAATTTTGCGAGTGAATAAAATGATTCAATAAAAGTTTCAACTACCAAAATAGAATGACCACTGGCAACAATGTGGTATGAGGGTATGCGACACTCAAAATGTACCATTTGAGAAGGAAATCTTGTCAAGACTTCCGAAGGAGACAATTTTCTCTAATCTCATCCACAATTTGGTAGGAGAAAGAGACAGAGAAAGGGTCAGAGGACTCACTTGAACGTGAAGATCCAAACAAAGCTCTGGGCCATCCAAAGTTTGGCACAAGAAATAGAGGGAGAGAAAGAGAAGGGTGAGAGGACTCACTTGAGCTTGAAAATCCAAATAAAACTTTCAGCAAAACACTAAAGGAGAATAGGAGCACACATGATTACATGCACTTCTCATGGTTTCAGTTTCAAGATTATCCTAGAACATTATGTTAGTAGGGCCATTTACTGGCCACAAGACTGACTTGGGACAGAACGTTTGAAGCAATGAACACATGCAAGTAGGACCAGGCAATCAGTATGGCCATGGACCTTGATGACCCATCAACTGCTTCATCTAAATACCCAGAAGTTTGGCATTCAACTTGGCAACATATGAATAAGCTCAAGCTTAGAGCTTTGAAGGTCAGAAGATTCATCAAATAAGATTCCATTTATCTGACTATGTAATTTTATGACTTGTGGACAAAGAGCACCTTACTAGTATAGCATGGAAACTGTACCACCGAGCCAACTAAGGCCAATCCATTCAAAACGAGGAGATTATATATACATGCTTTAGTTAGTACTATCATAATGACATACCAACATAAATAACTTGCCACCAGTGACATCCAAAAACCATGCATTTTCCTGGATACGACCAACTACAATGTAGTTATAAGGTCTTGGAATATTTGATTTGTAACACCCATGGCATCTCCTCCTAGCTTGCAATATCTAAAATTTCTTAAATTTAGTAGCGGCATGTATGTTAGAGCAAAGGAACACTAAAAGGAAAATTAACAATTGAACCAATAATATAATGGTAATACATAATTATACCTTTTCAACCAAAAGTGAATCCACCAAAAGGAATTGTTGGATGATTTGTGCCAAAATTGAATGTTGGTTATGTAGTGGCAAGTAATCTCTGGTCATCTTCATCATCTTCCAGCCAATAAGTTTCAAGAATCTTTACTGCCTTCTCATAAATTTCGTTGTTGTCATGACTTTGTACGCTCTCAATCTTCTCAAGTCCTTCAATCATCTATAAACTGAGAAATAGAGATTCACACCTCCAGTGCTCCTAGGTCCTTCTATGCTTCTCCAACTCCCAAAATATTCTTTAGCCCTTCAAGACAAACCATTACAATGCTTGGGTCTGGATAGACTAGAAGGTCACATAGAGGCTTAATGCATCCTTGATTCACAAGATATCTGCAAACAAAAGCAAGCATTAGTAGTTTGTACTATTGTAATAACTGTTGCAAGTTCTCAAACATCTGCATCTCACTGACTAAAAGGGATTAGCAAACACATCTCATCTTGTATAAATCTAATTACATTTTGTAAGTTGATCCCTTTGTTAATTACTAAACAACCCATCTTGGCAATGCTCATGTTGATTGCAAAGGATATATATTCATAAAATACATACTTGATTTGTTCATGTCTACCCCTAGTCTCTAGAGGTAGCATTAGATATAGCCCATGCTACTTCTTGCTTGATATCAAACTTAGTGGTTTGAAGAAACTATACAAGAGGATGAATGTTGTTTGCATCGATCACTGATCTGCAAACGAGGGACCTATAGCCCACTCCTTCACCAACGTAGATCCTTAAACCTTTGCAGAAGTTAAAAATCTATTTCCTCTCTCAGTCTTGGACAGAGGTTTTTATCCCCGATCTAATTTGCACACAAAACCACTTCTTGCCACTTGGCTTCAAGGCTCGAGTGTCTGGTTGTCTTGTGTAGAGACCTCCTATGCTCTGAATGGCTACAAGGCCTCTCGTTGCTGAGTGTAGCCTGCAAACAACCACCAGCTAGAAATGACAATAAAAAAACCCAGTATTGCTTAGTTAGAAAGGTAATTGATTGAAAACACCCAAAGGATTCTGAGTTGTTTCTTTGTTGTTGAGCATCAACAACCAAAATGAATGCCTCTACTGGTTGTCTTCGAGGCTTGGCAAATGCCCCAAGCTAATGCCAACAATGGAAGACAAATCCAGTAAAAGTAGGTCAATAAAATTCTTGCAAGTCCTCCAAGCCTTGGTTTGCAATTTCTACAGCCAAGAATGTCTTCTATGAGAACATACTTAGCAAACATAAAAAAACCAAGGAGAGGTCAGTTACATAACCAATTGGCCAAGGTGCTTAACAAATTGCAAATATATATATATGAGCTGATGGAACTCTGTGTTCTTTTCCCTTCGTCTTCCAAATTTGATTTACAGTTACACAATAGGTTCACAGTCAATTTTCTGCTAGAATCGCTAAACAGGCATATTCATCGGTGTACTTTCTTAACAATCAATCACTGATGTTGTTGAACTCGATGATTCCCCGCTGGATTTGAAAATCAAGCCAAAGTCAATTCATAGTTTCTACAAAGTAAACTCATAAATGGAGAGAGCATCGTCCTCCGTCAATTTGGATTGAAGACCAACATTGAACATGTGTATGATTACAGACCACAACGTTTAGTTGTGCAGTCTTATAAACTCAATCACTTTACAGCACTCCAATGGATAACGAATTATGAAGAAAGGCTGAGTGTAAGAGCCAGGGCTTGTACTTTGAAGGATAATGTGATGATAGAAATATCAACTCAGCTTTGTATTACCTCGTTGGAGACAAAAGCAACAGATGCCAAGGGCTTGTAGTTTGAAGGATAATGTGATGATAGAAATATCAACTCAGCTTTGGATTACCTCGAATTTGGGGACAAAAGCAACACATGCCAAAGAGTTGACAAGGATTCCACTTCCAAATCTAGTGAAGTGCATTCCTTTGTGCCAAATTGACCATACAATGAAATCGGCCAGGGAATGAGAAATTACACAGCAAAAGAGTGAAATAAATCGACCAGCAGTGATTAACTCGACCCAGGCGTAGAATCTGCAGTACGGGGAGGATGTACGGCCCATAGAAGCTGGAAATTAATTGCCAGCATGGAAGTTACGGCCTAGGGGGGTGCGTACAACCCAGGGAAGGGCGTAGGGCATGCGAGGAAGCTGGAAAACGAGGAAGCTGGAAAACGCTAGCCAGTAAGAAAATCGCGGTCCAGAGGGGAGGTACGACCCGTGGAGGAGGAGGAGGAATCGCCAGCAACAAAATGGCGGCCCAGTGGGGAGGTACAACCCTTGGAGAAGGAGAAATCGCCAGCCAGCAACGAAATGGCTGCTCAGAGGAAGAGTACGATCTGTGAGGGAGTGAGAACAAAACCTGCTGAACCTAAATCTAGCTAAGTGAATTAGTAGTCTGTAGGAGAGATTAAATTCACCAACCAGCCATAAAAACCAAAATTAAACTTCCTACACGTTTGCAACAGCTCTGGAATAAGAGCCATTGATCTCCCATCTTCGAAATGGATGTACTTGAAGCAATTAAAAAGCTGTTGGATTGGTTTACTGGCCTATGGGGACTGTATCCATGGAAAACAACCTCAAACATAGCTGCAAAAATAACACATAGGTAGCCATTAAACTACAGAGCAACTCCATTTCATCACAAACACAGAGAAAATCACATAATAATAAATAAATTCACAGGTAACAACTCAGAATTTACTTTGGAAATTCAAATGGAAAACCAGCTTTTAATGGCGAATGAGGAACAATGGAAAACCAGCTTTTAATGGGGAATGAGGAACAATGTTTCATTTTGGTAATCTCCATTACAAGGTTTCATGGCTCTCTATGCTTCTTTCTCTACTTTGGAAATTCAAATGGAAAACCAGCTTTTAATGGGGAATGAGGAACAATGTTTCATTTTGGTAATCTCCATTACAAGGTTTCATGGCTCTCTATGCTTATTTCTCTATTGAAACAAAATGCTTCTTTCTCTGTTGATAAAAAATAACCATTGAGAATGAAAGTGAAAGAAGAAATAATGCTTGTTTCTCTATTGGCCAAAAAGATAGAAAGAAGAAATAGAAAGAATTTTTATGCTTCTTTCTCTATTGATAAAAAATAACCATTGAGAATGAAAGTGAAAGAAGAAATACTGCTTCTCTCTATTGGCCAAAAAGACCTGAAAGAAGAAATAGAAAGAGTTGAAGTGTATGAGGAAGACCAACATCCATCACCCTTCATTTCTCATTCCCTCTGTAACATGATACGTCCAAACCCCCCTCCGTGTCTTGTGTTCAGCGAATTCGACACGATTCTCCCTGACACGTGTTAGATTCGTTGGATCAACGTGTCATGTGCACGTGACACGTCATTAAAATGTGCTCGACACTCCCTAAAACCGTGTCATGAATTCATGACACGTGTCCCGCAGAAAGGCAGCCCGCAGGCCCTCAAAAACGATTTTTAACTTGCATTTTATCTCATTTTACCCACATGTTGGAGCAACAAGAGAGTTAGAGAGAAGCAAAGGGCTTTGGTGGAGTGTGAGAAGGGATTCCAAGTGCCAAGCAAGTGGATTTGTCCACCATTCTTCAAGTTTTTTTCTACAACAACAGTCCAAGAACTTTGCTACAACAGTCATGGCTCAATCATCAAGGGTAGTTGGAAGAGGGCAAAAGAAAGTGAGGGATTTTCCCACTAATGTTGTCCCCCCTCCTTCATTTTCAACAGGGTCAGCTAGTGTTCCAACTGCTAGAAGTGGGGCTGCAGCAACAAGTTCAGAGGCTGAAAAACATGTTGTTTTAGCAAGGCAGCAAGCTCAAGAATCAAAGTATCCATTGTGGAAGTGTGTCACAAGACATCAAGGGCCCGGGTCCAAGTTAAAGGGGGGAGGTAATATTCTTTGGACATGTAGTTTTTGCAAATGTCAATTTACAAGCACCTACTTCTGAGTAAAAGGCCATTTGTTGGGCACACCTTGTGGACTTGGACCATGTCAAGGAGTGAGTGCATCCAAACGAAGAGAACTGGAAAGAGAGGCCAATGTTGGCGAGGGGATTGTGGCAGCAACATCTAGGAAAACCAAGAATGAGGATCCTCTTCCATTCTTGAGGAAACCATCTAGCAAACACCCATTTGGAGGCGGGAGTGCAACAACAAGAAAGAGGCATGCAATGGGTCCAATGGACAAGATATTTCAGCAAGAGAGGCGAGATTAGTTGGATCTTACCATTGGTTTTTTTTCTATCTCAACTTCATCTCATTTAATGTTGCATGGTCTCCTTTGTTTATTGAGATGTGTCAAGGTCTAACTCAAGGGGATCCAACAGGGTACATGGCTCCTAGTTCAGAGAGGCTAAGAACAACATTGTTGGTTAAGGCAAAGAGGCAAGTGGAGAAAATGCTAGAGCCTATTAAAGAAGCTTGGTGCTCATCTGGTGTTAGTATTGTTTCAGATGGATGAACATATGCAACACGCCATCCACTCATCAACTTCATGGTGTCTTCCTTGAATGGACCGGTTTTCTTGAAAGCGGTGGATGCTCTTGGAAAATACAAGGATGCACACTATATGGGTGAGTTATTCATTAAAGTTATTGAAGATGTAGGTGTTGATTCTTGTGTGCAAATTATTACAGATAATGCACCCATTTGCAAGGTTGTTGGCATGGTTGTGGAAGCTAAATATCCACAAATATTTTGGACACCTTGCATTGTTCATTCCTTGAAATTAGCACTTAAATCCATTTCTTCGGATGTGGCATGGATTAGAAGTCTTATAGAGGATGCACGTCATATCCACAATTTTGTACAAAACCATACCAATGCCCTCACAATCTATAAGAAGTAAACACAACTATCATTGTTGAAGGTTGCAGATACACGGTTTGCCTCATCATTCATCATGCTTAAGAGGTTGAGGGAGGTCAAGGCCGCTCTTGGGTCCATGGTTATTTCAGAGTTTTGGTCTTTTTGGAGAAAGACGGATCAAGCTTCTTCAAAAAAGGTCAAGGCTACAATGTTAGATGATGCTTGGTGGGAGAGGGTAGATCTTACCATTAAGATCATGGAGCCTATCATATCTTTGTTACGATTTGCAGACACAAACAAACCCATCCTAGGAGAGGTTTATGAGGGGTGGGATTCCATGATTGAGTCCATGAGGACCATTATTTTACAGAATGAGTCCCCTGAGTATGGGACACCGACAAAGATATTTTTCACCACCATACAGGATATTCTTATCAGCAGGTGGAATAAGAACTGCACACCTTTGCATTGCTTGGCTCACTCATTGAATCCCAAATACTACAGCAGTGAGTGGCTCAGTGGTGGGACTTCACAAAGATTTCCGCCTCACATGGATCATGATCTTTCAGAAGGGAGGAAGGAAACATTTAGATAGATATATCAGGATAGAACATCCTTTGATGAGGTGGAGGAAGGCTTTATAGATTTTTCCACTACGAGCGAGAGATTTTCTAGCTATGATGTGCTCAGAGACAGGGGGGCTAAGAAGCTCCATGCTTGGTGGGCAACTCATGGGGAAGCATGCCCTCCTGTACTGGAGTTAGCCATGAGGATCCTTTCTCAAGTTATTTCATCCTATTGTTGTGAGAGGAATTGGAGCACATATGGGAATTTGTACAGTTTGAAGAAGAGCAGGCTTGGGCAGTCCAGGGTAGAGTCAATGGTGTATGTGCACACCAACCTCTGTCTTATTTACGAGCAGAGGGAGGAGTGGCTGAAGGGAAAGACAAAGATGTGGGATGTCTTTCCTGATGCTATGGGTTTGGACAACACTGTTGTGTTGGCATTGGCCAACATGGATCTTAATGACCCAATGCTAGAGCCGATCACTTTTGAGGATGATATTCCTCTTGAGGGGTCATCCTCCACAACAACAGATCTAGTTCCACAAATTGGATTGGATGATCATGCAGAGCAACCGGAGATTGGAGGAGAGAGCAGTGGCGACGACGTTGATTTTGATGATGATGAGTATGACATGGACCCAGATGACTATTGACCAGTGACGAATGGCAGTCTTGTGCTATGGGATTCTTCCATCTACGGTTCTAGTATCTTGTTCTACCTTATTTTGTATTTGCCACTGACATTCCCACCTATAGTAGCCTGTAGGTTGTAGGTTGTAGCCTGTAGCAGTGACTCGGGAATCGATGTCTATGTAACACATTTTGATTTTGATGACTTAATGAGAAAACTGCAGTTTATGGTTTGAATTTCTTGTGTGTTTCAAATTTCAATGTTTGTCATTATGATTTTAATATTTATCATGATTCATGATTTATGTTAGTACTAGTTGTATCTTTGTATGATTGAATAATGAATTTGTAATATGTATTATTAGCATCATTCATGTAAAATTTAAATGTTTACAATTTTATTAATTTTATATGTGTAATTCATATATATATATAACGTGTCCTTTGTGTCCTGTTTCTGGGGGTCGCCGTGCCCGTGTCCGACACTCGTATTTCCATGTCCTCCGTGTCCCGTGTCTGGTGACTTAGCTCATTCCTCATCTTCTCTCCTATTACATAATTTTATTTGATTTAATTCTCATTTTTCCCTCTCTTTTTCTTTTGTATTATTCCAACATTTACATAGATTGTTAACCTTCATGGACTGCGGAATTGGTTCATTAGTATCCATTTCAAATCAATCACTGCCCGGGAACCAACCCAAAGTCGGGATATAGTAACTTAAACAACATTTTATAAGAATAAGACATTCAAGGAAGTGACATTCCTAATCTACATAGAACGATGGCTAAAGAACCTGTATTTGATCTTTGTTTCCTGCAGTTATGTTTGAAATGGTCCAGCATGTTTTCTTCTTGATACTTTTCTTATGATTATGAGTCAATAGTACCAAGAAGTAGGGAAGTGCTTGATTGTGGACAATGTATTGAGGAAACACATTCCCACAAAATTGCTTGAGAACATAGTCTACCAGATGAAACCATAAAAAAGGATTCAATCTATCCCAAAGAAATCACTCGACATTTAATTTATACAGTGTAGGATTCAATCTATCCCAAAGAAATCACTAGGACATTTAATTTATACAGTGTAGGATTGTATAGAAGACTAATTAAATGTTCACTTAGATGTGTAAATTGATCTTCAATGTTTCGAGTTTAAAGCCAGATGCCAATAGAGACAGGAAATACCCAAGTCTGTACATCATCACTAGTTACAATATTGCCCATAGTGAGAAGAGCAGGGATAAGAACATATGGGGATGGGTGGCTGCAGGGAAAAAAATACAAAAATACTTCGCATCATTGAAGTTTTGAAAAGCCTTAACTATAGCAAAAGAATAACACCAATCAACCTCTAACCTTATTTAAAAAGCCATCACTAGTTACAATATTGCCCATAGTGAGAAGAGCAGGGATAAGAACATATAAGGATGGGTGGCTGCAGAAAAAAAAAAAAATACAAAAATACTTAGCATCATTGAAGTTTTGAAAAGCCTTAACTTAAGCAAAAGAATAACACCAATCAACCTCTAACCTCATCTAAAAAACCAGAAAGCTGGAACTATTAAAACATGTTTTTAACCAGAACATTAATATGCATCTCTATTTGCATTTTTTTGGAATTTTTATAGACATATTTTCCAATCAACTTTTACTGAAATTCTGTCAAAAATTGTTGGAACTCCAGATTTGAGTGATTGAGTCTATATAATTTGAGATCCCTAGGTTTTTCAGGGTACTAAATCCATTTATGCATTTAAAATGTAATTTAAACAACAAAAAATGGTAATTTCACCAAGATTTATTTCACCTGATTCGGATGAAAAAGTTTAAAAAATCGAATGTTTAGACAACTCCTTTTTATGACAACAGACCAAAGAAATGTAAGCTCCACATTAGGTGAGACTACAACATTGCTACTAAAAACAGAAATACAGTGAGATGTGGGGTTTTAAATGAGAATACAACTTTTTATCTCAGAAAAAACAAATCTTTCAATACCTCAAAAGGAATAGTGGAGAATATTCACTTTAGAGGTTTCTGATTGATCCCTGTAATCTTCCTCCAAAAGGTAAGATGGGCCCAAATTTTTGCATGAAGTAAGATGGAAGTTCTTAGAGTAATGACTGATAAATAGCCATGAACTTGTCAAAGAAACAAAGGCTGAAAACCGCCAAAAGATTCACATTGGTATTTCACAAGTTCCTTCTATGCAAAACACGTTTATAACTTCTGAAAAAAAGCATCGACAAAAAGACGCCTCGTGCTCTCACAAACAACCTTGCAGAAAAACACTGCGAAACCCACCATAAAGGCTTTTAAATACAACATCAGGTCGTGAAAGGCCTTGCATTTGATTACCTCCTCTTAAATTTGAAAATGGTTTTCAAAAATGGAAAGAGAGATTGAAAGAAATAGCTGAGCTTGGTCGCGTGTTTCTGGTAGAATTGCAAAATTTTTGGGAAAAGGAAACCTCCAGAAACATGCCACCTACGCACACCATCCACCATCCTGTTATGACGTAATATTTTAAAATTTTCTTGAACTCCTTCAATGATAAAGAAATTTGGTTTTTTGTCCAGTGTATGCTATTTTATGATAGCTCATTTTCGATCAGAGTTTAGCATCTTCCGTTATCGTCTAGGTTTGGAATCCCGGTTTTAACCCGGGCGACCCAGGGTCCACATTTCGGCAACGGAAAACGTCCCAGTTTATTTCATTTTAGTATGGAATGCAATGCTGACGCTGAAGCTGCTATTCTTCTCGGGCGGGCGGGCAGGCAGAGTGAAAGAATAAGTGTTTGATCTGTATCTGTATCCCTCTGCCCATTCTTTCACCACTTCCGTCGTCATCAATTAAGGGTAGATAAAGGGCCAGTAATAATTCTGACTATTACAGTTGCTGGAATAGCTCAGTTGGTTAGAGCGTGTGGCTGTTAACCACAAGGTCGGAGGTTCAAGCCCTCCTTCTAGCGAAGTTATTTTGTCTCAATGCTTTGGTTTCTTTATATTCCTAGGCAAGGATTCTATCCATTAACATTTATTTCTTTTATATTCTAAGCA
>JASDQU010688465.1:10486-30333 GCA_032191745.1 Picea mariana
ATGTATGATAACATAAAGAATGTAATTATTACTTATCATATAAAGAAAAAAAGGTTTTTACCCTGTATGGGTTTCCTTGGAAAATATCTGTCTCTGTGTTTCTCATATGTGTGACTGATGCTGAATGTGCCTGTGTTTATTTCTCTGCATTATTGTGAACATCATTCAGTGTTTCTGCAAAGAGTTTTAAAAGAAGCATAATTGTTTAAGCTCAGTAACAACTGATTCAACCTCCCCCCTCTCAGTTGTCCAACACAAACATCAAACAAAGCATACTGCCATGATGACGACACCAAAAAGACATCTAGAATAGCTCAGACACTTGATTTGGAGAAGGGAGAATGATTAGCTGAAGTCAAGGAACTCTTACCACTTGAAAGGAGCTCTTAAACCAAGGTCTTGAATGTGAGCGCTCCCCTACATCAGCCTTAGGAGCATTGGCGCTCCCCTATAAGGTCTTAGGGGGCGTTATAACGCCCTACTGCCTCTCTGAAGGAGCGCTATCCACCCTTGGAGCTTTAGCGCTTCCCTCAAGCTTCCTAGGGAGCGCTATAGCGCCCTGATGCCCCTTTTGAGGGAGCGCTGTCTAATTTGAGGCAGTAGTTGGCCCGTTGAGGAGAATAAGGGGAGGATCTTTCAAGTTTGGAAGGCAGTTGCATTCAAATTCTTGGTTTCATTAAGAGATCTCTCCAAGGAGGGAATTCCTCAAATTGTTCTAAAGATAACTCAAGAGGTTAAGATTCTCTTAACCTATATAAGCAGGCTCTATGATGGTGAGAAGAGGGAAGAATTGCTAGCATGAAACCTATGATCTCATAGGAAACACACAGTCAACTAAAGGAGAGTGATCAGTGAAGTTGCTATCATCCAGGTCGTGGATCTTTCGAGAAATGGTTAGACAAAGGGGACTTGATGAAGCTGTCACATTCACATCTACGATTGTAAGTACTGTTGTCATTATTCTCATTAATATGACACGCTTGGCCTATTTCTTTCTAGTTTGTGTCTAATCTTACATGAACTTATCATTGATAGATAGATCTGTTTTCAAGCTAATATCAATAGAGTAGGAAGTGGTAGTACTTTGTTTGTCTACAGGGTTCATCGAGAAGCGAAATATTGGAGCTGAACTCGAAGCGTGCAAGGACAAACACCGGTAAAAGGTACTTCTGTTCTCCTTCCTCCCCATGTATTAGTTTGTCTAGATTTGAAAGGAAGTCAGTGTCCACGTTAAGCACTTTCTGTCTTAGAGTTAGGTTCTAGCTCTTTGAGGCAATCTACCTATCCGCAAGGAGATTTTCCTACAACAGATGGTCTTAAGTACCTAGGATTTAGTGTTAAGCCAAATTGTTATGGGAAGGAAAATTGGTGGTGGTTGGTCTCTAAGATTGAGAAAATACTTTCTTTATGGTGAAATTGATGGATATCATGAAGGGGAAGATCGGTATTAGTGAATTCAATCCCAGAGGCCATACCTATGTATTGGCATACTCTTGTGCATATTTCGAAAGGAATTCTGGAGAAAATTTGGAATTTCAGTTATAATTTCCTTTAGAAAAGGTAATAATAAATTTAAAGGGTCATGTTGGGTTAGGTGGAAAAACTTGGCTATCCCTAAGGCATTGGAGGGGTGGGGATTAAAACACATTCACCTTTGTTGCCAGTCCTTGGTAGCAAAGTCTTTATGGACTGTTCTCACAAAGGATAGCCTCTAGAGTAGGATATAGCCCCTAATTCTTTGGTTTGAATATATTAGGAAAGAGCATAAGAAGTCAATCCAGATTGTGTCTAATCAATGGAAGACTCTGTCACTAGATTTTCATGTAATAGGATCCTATTTGGCTTGGCATCTGGGTGAAGAGACACAAGTGAGTATCAGGGTTGATGCTATAATGAATTGTAAGAGAAATTTATTCCTTCCCAGGGAACTTGTACATCATTTACAAGAGGTTGGGAGAATGACCCTTAATTTAATAAATAATCTTTTGGAAACAACCATGTGGAAACAAGGTTGGTTGAGTTATGCTGATCTAGGATTGGATGGTGATCTAGTGAGGCATTGGGAACTTTTTGTATCATAATTACATAGGGATCACATAAGAGTTTGTGGGAGTTCAGATCAACTTATTTGGGGTTTCAATAAGCAAGGAGGTTCCTTTACTACAAAGTTGGTCTATTATGTTCTTTTTTCAATTAGTGATGTGGCAGGTCGTTGGTGGTGGAAATATTTGTGGAAGGTGAAGGCACCTACTGTGTTATCTCTCTGTAAATTTGTTTGGCTGAGAAAACAAATGACAAAGGTAACCTATAGACCAACTTTAAGAATGGAAACTATCCTTTCCCATCTAGAGAGGGCTCTCTTTGAGACCTAGTCTCTAATAGATAATGACTTTGGATTGTCGGCTAGATTTATGTGTTTGGGAAATGTTTCTGGTTTCACTGGAAAGGAAATACAAAACTTTGGGCTATGGATTCAACCTCCTGAAAGTGAGAGAAATCAATGACTGGTAAATGAAACTTTGAGAGGATAAAGGCTAAACAGGCAATTGTCTTTCAGTTTAAATGTCGTCGTGTATGGTGGAAGAAAAAAGTGCATAAAGCAAATCAGAGCACAATTAAAGATATTCTGACTTACTTAGAAGAAAACACAGATTTTAAATGGTTGAGTCTAAAGAATCGTGCGATGAAATTTAAACTCGTCATATGTTCCAATTTAAACAAAGAGAACAAACATGAATTTATAGGAAACATGAAGTACATACATAGGTAATATCACAATACATAAAACCACCACCATTAGAATCTTTTCGTCAAAGCTTCGGGACTTCTGCATTGTTATTTCTATTCAGATTAAAATATTACATTCAAGAGTCCTCTATATACACTACTTTTCCAACCTGACTTGCATTGAAAAGATACAATATATAGGAAAACCACACCCCCTCGGACTGCTATGCCTCAAACTACTTCTCCTGAAATTTTGGATTCAGTTACTTTCTCCCGTGTGACCTTTCTAATAGAGTTTACTAAAAATGGAAATATGACTGCACCCAATAATATCATAATCGACACCTTCGTCTAAATCATTCAGTCATGAGTAATATTCGATCATCAAGTTGTGATGCATCGACGTTTTCTTTTACGGGGTGCCCGAGTGATCGAGCACACTGTCGAAAAATCTACCACCTTCTGTAACGAGCTCTGGTTGTTTCTACATGATCACTGGTTGTAGCATGCACATGGCATGTTGATGTAGTAGACGTCTGTTTGCGGTCGCTCATGCGACTCTAGGAGGAATCGACGGTTGGGAGTCCATGCATCTCTTCCAAAATCAACATGCGTTTCTCTTACACTTGTCCTCCTCAATATGTAATTTTGCATCATCTGCGCGATGAATATTCATTGCGTGGGTGCCCCGTCATACTTCTTGTTACCAGCAGGAAACAGGAAACGTGGGGAAAAATATTCCATGCCACGATAAAAAAAGAGAAAACGGGGTTGTCTTACTCATACCTCTAGCCTCACCTACAATCTAAAAACTCTGAGTGTTTTCCTAAGAGACTAATTCCATGTGTTTAGATTCTTCACTTGTCTCCACAAGACCGCATTCCCTTTCATCTTTGCTTGAGCACTGGTGAGAGTCACGCGGGCATTATCCATGGTCGGTCTACATTCCTTGAAGTGCTCTGTGATTTTTTCCTCTGAAACCCTTTGTTCCTCCCACAACTGAATGATTACGTCTTCTGCCTCTTTGGGATGTCTTTTGAGCCAATTTGCATTCCTTGCTCGACTCTGCGATGCTGTCATTTCAACAATCCTTTCTGCCAACTGTCTTCTTAATTCTCTATTTTCCTAATACAATTCGGCAATAGCGAGTTGTGCTTGCTTCAGCTGTTGCAATAATTACTGAACCTCCATGTTTTCATCGCCTGACCTTCTCTGTATTTCACCGCTTCCCCTTCTTGAGCTTTCAACAGGTTCTAGCTGAACTATTGCGCATGAGTAACCTCTCAGCGGCAGACTAGGTGCGCGGTTCGTTGGGATCTTGGGTCTCCTCGATCTTCTTAATCAACCTTGGCCTGCCTCTTTTTCAGGGTGTTGGCTCTTGGGATGACGAATCTTCTATTTCCTTTCCCTTTCCCATGGCCTCTTCCATTCTTTCCTCTGTGCTATGGAGNTAACCTCTCAGCGGCAGACTAGGTGCGCGGTTCGTTGGGATCTTGGGTCTCCTCGATCTTCTTAATCAACCTTGGCCTGCCTCTTTTTCAGGGTGTTGGCTCTTGGGATGACGAATCTTCTATTTCCTTTCCCTTTCCCATGGCCTCTTCCATTCTTTCCTCTGTGCTATGGAATGTTGTTTCCCTTGTGGATAGAGGAAGGTCTCCTTTGGGTTCTCTGGGGATGTCGGATGAAATCATAAATGAATCCCAGTCTTTGTCCAATCGTCTCAATTCTTCGACCACCAACAACTTGATCAATGACAGATGGAATAAAGTTTTCCCCGGTTGGTCAGCCTCAGCCTGGATGCTGTCTGCCATATTTTCTAGGCTTCAATGCAAGAAGAAATGTAGATTCAAAGGTTTTTTACCTGTGAAGTGCATCAACAGCCTGATGTGCTATGGGTATACTCTGTCAAACTTTCCTTCACAGGTGAAATACCTTCTAATTACCTTCAGGAGATTTTGGAAAGGCTCCCGGAGGTACTGACTTGGAATGCCTGCTCTGATTTTTCCATTTAGGAAGTTGAGCTTGATAAAGTCTTCATAGCAAAGAAATTCTAAAGGAATGCCTTTAAACCACTTTTCACCATGTGGAGGGATCTCCATTGCAGCTGACATAGTTTCCTCCGTCACTTGGAACGTGATTCCCGCAATGGTCGTGTGGAACCCATTAAGCTTGAGGGAGAACTACTCAGCCAGCTTCTCATTGTATCCTTTGATATTTTCACAAAAGTGCATACATCCGACCTATTCAAAAGATGCCCTTATCTATGGATCTTCGTTGATTAATGTTAGGTCTTAAGGCTCAAACCTCACAGCCCTGCCATTTTGTGCCTTCTTTATTATGCTTTGGGATGTTTTCATGATGCCAATATGTATTTTTTTCGCGCGCACAGTGATGAACAATAACACCCTCTCTGCGCGAAAAATGAGAATGATGTACTTCGCAGAGACTTGTTGGAAAGGTAGTGACAAAAACTTCGCACGATAATAAAAATCAGCCATAGGAGTTCGTTGCACGGTTGTAAGGCGTGATGAATAATTTCGGCACAGTAGGCAATCGACACGATAGAAAACAACAACAGGAGGCTCGCCATAGTAAGGAATCATGACAAAAAATTCTAGCGCGGTGGCAAGGTACTGGGAGACTTGTCGCAAGACAGAGAATTTAGGCACATAAAGAAATTCAACACAACAGGAAGAAACTCCAAATAAGAAAGGCTGACTGTGAGAAGAACTATCATCCAACACGCTAGTTCACAGCGAACTCCAATAGACTTTAAACAATGGCTGAGAATGATGAAGGAGACGCGAGAACTTGAATGAATAGACTCACAATATGAACGATGGCAATCATCCTTCCCGCAGTGAAGGGCTACAGGACTTACAGAAAAGACCACAGACAACGCACAAACCTGGAAAGTAAAGGGGAGGCTTGCATGGTGATCAGTATTCATACTTGAACGGGAAAGGAAAGGAATCATGGTAGAGGACGATAAATCCATGGTGATGAGAAGTTTGTAAGCAAGCCGAATATTTGCGCAGAAAACTTGTGCGATAGGTACACTTCGAAGTGTGCAAAGTATGGATGATAAGAGCGGCAGAGTATATGTGATATGAGCGCCATGATTTTTTATCTTTCTGACTTCATAATTAGGTGATTATGTTCATTATATCCATCGACGTGACCTTTATCCCAACAACTTGCCTTGACCTCTGGCACATAAATTCCCCTTTTCTGACAGCACTCGATCTTTTGGGAAAGGGACCTTTACAAGTCGCACATGATTAATCATTACTCCCTTTCCCGACTCCAAGGGCCAGACCTGCTACTTGTTGATTTTAACCCATTCGTTATTCGATTCCTAACTTCACATGCTTTGACACACGAACTACAACTCATCTAGGACTGACTCTAACTGTAGAAATTAATGTGCTAACAACAGGCTCCAATGGGGATGCTATCCTCCTGGTGAGGTGGAAAAGAACAGCAAACCAAGTGCCTGACCATTGGGCTTTATTTGATTTACAAACTCTAAAATGATGAAAAAGACTCATCCCAGACCTTCTTGACACAGTTACGACCAGACTCAGCATAAACTTAGGGCCTTCGCTTCAGCCTTCAATTTTCTGCTGCGTACTGACTAAAAACGCTTTCTTTGAAAAATAAAATGGTTATTTACAATGACATGAAAGACTTAAAAAACTTGTTAAACTAGATAATGTTTGAGGAACCTGCCATTAACAAGCCCCCCACCAGTGATCTCTCCATTAAGTTCTTGTAGCAAATATGCATTGTTCCCATGATACACGACAATCTTGAATGGCCCCATCCAAAGATAATCAAAATTTCCATGTCTTCCTTTGTCTTCATTTCTCACATCCCACTTCAGTACCAAATCATCCACCTTGAAATCCTCCTCTTTAGTGTGTCTGTCGAAAATTATTTTCATCCTGTCTTGGTGAAGCTGTGATTTATTGAAAACTTGTTCCCTCATTTGTTGTGCATGGACTAACTGGTTTATTATCCTTTGAGCATCGTTTGGTTCAGCTTCTTGCTCTTGCAGCAATCTCCTCACTGGAAATCCCAATGACGTTGGAAAAACAACCTCTGCACCTTATAAAATTTGGAAAGGTGATGTGGAGATGGAATTTTTAGTGGTGATCCTGTCAGCCCATAACACATAGATAAGATTTTTGTGCCAATCTTTCTTGTTTTCCTACAAAATATTCTTGATAATTCTGGTCAGAATCTTGTTAGATGAATCTTCCAATCCATTACCTTATGCATAATAAGTTGTGTAATGTCCCAGAGTTATGTTGTGGTCATTGCAGAAGTTCTCCATCTTCTTAGACTTGAACGTCATTGCATTATCAGAGATGTTCTTGACTAGGCAACCGAATCTAGAAAAGATATTAGTCTCTAAAAACTCAATGATAATTGTGTCGGTAGCTTGCCATGTGGAGACCTCTTCGATCCATTTGGTGTAGTATGTGTCATCAGTATCCATCTATGTTGAACTGAATATGGCGGATGGATTTCTCCTATAAATCCAGACCCTATTGCATAAACGGTGCTTTGACAGAGAGAGGATTTAAAGGCATGGGTTGCATCTTTCTTTTCCCATCAAAGATTTGGCATTCGTGGCAACTGGAAACTTCCTTGTATACATCCACAAAAATAATGGGCCAATAGAACCCCGCCCTCAAGATTTTGTGTGCAGTGGTCTTCCAATAATGATGCCCCCTGCAGCCTCCTTTGTGAAACTCATTGATTGCCCTTTCTTTATCTTCCTCCAGAAAACAATTCAGCAATATCCCATCTGGATCCTTCCAATATAGAGAATTGTATAGGATGCAAAACTTGGCTGCTTTCAACTTCCAAAATCTGGCTTTGGTTTTTCTCAACCTTGGAGGAGCTTGCAAATTCATTAACACGTAAATAATGTCAACGTACCAAGGTGAATCGTTGAACTTATGAGATACGAAATTGATAGGCACGTAAGAAATGATGTGGGAATGCAATATATAAGTTATGAATTCCTTGAGGGCCTTCACCAAGGCATATGCTTGTTTTTCCATGATATCATACCTTAGTGGGGAGTCTCTCAATGTCCTGCTGAAATAGGCTATGGGATTTTCAATTTTCTTCTCATCCTTTTGTAACAAAATGCCAGCGAAGGTGTGTTTGAGGAAAAGGAGAACAAGATAAAGTCCATTGTGAAATCTAAGCTTGCTAACATTGGAGATTTGGTCAGCTCCACCTTAATATATTTGAACGACTTCCTAGCTTCAGGACTCCATTTTATTTCATTACCTTTCCTGAGCATGTTTGTGATGTGCTTTATAATCTCAGCCAAGTTGGGAATGAACCTTCTCAGAAAATTTACCTTTCCTAGGAAAGACTACACATATTTCTTGCTCTTGGGAGTGTTGATCTTCAGAATCCCTTCCACTCTACTAATGTCTATCTTTATGTCTTCCTTTGAGATGATGTGTACAAGCAATTTTCCTTCTTGCATCCCGAATTTTGATTTTTTTGGATTTAATGAGATGCCAAACTTTCTGCATTTCTGGAAAACCTTCTTTAGATGTTCGAGATGTTGTTCATCGAAATATGAAAACATAGTGATATCATCCAAGTAAATCACGATAAACTTATCTTTCTCATTGGAAAAGGCTATATCCATGGCCCTTTGGAAAGTCGCTCCAGCGTTCATAAGCCCAAAAGGCATTTTTGCATACATGAATGTACCCCAAGGTGTTGTAAAGGTTGTCTTCTCTCGGTCATCCGAGTGCACCATGATCTGGTTGTAACCAGAAAAACCATCCAGCATCGACATTTTTCTGGGATCCAACCAGCTTCTGCAGGATGTAATCCATCTTAGGAAGTGGATAGTTGTCTTTGAGAGACACCCTGTTTAGATTCTGAAATTCCACACATGATCTTATTTCATCACTTTTCTTTCTAATAGGCACCACGTTAGCCACCCACTTTGAAAATCTTAAGGACACAATAATTTTGGCATCAAACATTTTCTTTACCTCCTTTTCAATCAGTGGTAGCAGCAGAGGATTGATTCGTCTAAACTTTTTCTTGAAATGTTTTTGATCCTCCTTGATGGGGATTACATGTTGAATTACTCCAGTGTCATAAACCTTCAAGTCTTCATAACTCCATGCAAAAACATCAGGGAAGTCTTTCATGAGGCTGATATACCTCTGTTTGATTTATGGACTGAGTATTTTTTACAGTTCGATGATCTTAGGATTTTCTTGAGTACTAATGTTGCAATCCTCAATATCTTCATTGTTCACAATGATTCTAGGATTTCTGGCTACATCATTTTCATCAAACAACTTTTCTAACGGGACCAAGCCTTTGGGATAATGTTGTTTTTCAGCTGCACTATATCCCTTCCATCTATCTGATTCTGAAAGGAGTCATTGTTGTTGAATGTAGCTGTGTCTTCACCTTCTTCACAACAACACTCATCATCAATATTCACGTTAGCGAACTCATCGCTCATTTGGAGGAATCTCTCTACCTGTTTATCATCTTCAAACACTTGCCAATATTTAATGTTATCAGGTACTACAGTCCTGTGTTTGACTTCAATTTTGGACTTCTTATTTGGAAAATTGGAATTTTGAACACTAAAGTCGAAGTAGCCAAAGCATCTGCAATTTGATTTCTCCCATAGGAATCATGGTAAAATTCTACTGTGAAAACTCTTCAAGGAGATCCAACACCAAATTTCTATAGTCTCTCATTCTAGGATGCTTCGATTGATATATACCCTTTACCTGATTTATGATGAGCTCAGAATCTCCATGCACATCTATCCTTTTAGCACCCAATTCCTTTAAAGTTATCAAACCCAAAATCAGTGCCTCATATTCAGCCATATTATTGGTGCAATCAAAAGTGAGCTTGTAAGAACAAAGTTTTGTAACCACTTTGGGAGGGTTAATCCACACACCAGCTCCAACTTCCTCCCTACTGACAGCTCCTTCAAAGCTCATATTCCACATTTCATTTTCCGCGTGGTTTCTCTGATCTGCAATTTCCTTTGTTCGATGCTTGACCTTGTCTTCGACAACCATGACAGTTGTTGGATCCCCTTCTTCAAAACTCAAGTTATTATAAAAAATAGAGGAGTTGACTTCGATGTCAACATAGTAGATAGGATGATTATTCAATTGGGTTTTTCTACTCACCATGTACTTGAGAAACACTTCTCTATATAGTCTCCTTTCTTGGTTGAAAATAGGGATAGTAGCATAAGACATGTCCATCTGCAAGGTTCCCTTTAATTTTTCGGCCCAAGATCTAGATAACAGCATGCCAAATTTTGGGGGAATTTTGAAAACCACCACATCCATGAACAGATTCTTCGATGTAATTTGAGATAATGACATGACCAAGTCTTTGATCAAACCCAAGAATTTCACCTTTCTGGAATCAAAAGAGAAAATATCTTGATAAGATCTTTTGACATCCAAGCCTAACTCATCCATGACCACCTTGGGCATGAGATTATGTGATGCGCCCAAATCTAACATGGCATTATGTAAGGTCATGTCATGAATTTTAAGGCTAACATAGAAAGGGGGAACATCATTGTCGTTGCCACTTTCTTCTATGCACGGGCCAAACAAGATGGTAGGGTGGTCATCTTGGATGTTCAAGGTGTCAGGAGCTTCTTCCATATTTAACATTTTAATGATCTAGTTTCTATACTCTCCCTTCTTTATTAGCTCATTAAACAGAATAGATATTTTGATTTTAGCCATTTCACTTTCAAAATTAAAAGGAGGAGGAGGAGGATCCCTTTCTACCTCTTTGATGACCATTTCCTTTCTTTCCTCGTGTGCTTTCTTTATGGATTCTTCCTTTGATTTTCCTTTCTCCATCGCATCTCTTGTTGAATTATGTTTCTTTGGTTGGCTTGAAGAAGGGGTGTTCACCTGGTGTTCCCTTGTGGGATTTTCCTTCGGAATCTCTGCAAGCGTATTTTTTTCTTCTGAGGTTATGATGCTTCTGAAACTACATAATTGCATTGTGGTATCCCTTCCTAAACTCCTCTATTTTCGACGATAACATATCATCATTCTCCAACATAAACCCATCATTCACATCCATAAATTGATTATTCTCTCCTTTTGTTAAGAACACGTATGTGTCTGTATCGTCACAACAATGCATCTGGTCTTGGATCATTTGATCAAAATATTCATTTGCATAGTTGTTTTGGAAAGGAGTTCTTATCTGCTGATCACCTTGATCTCTCTGGTCTCTTTGCTTGATCTGCGAAACCAAAGCTCTTCTAAAATTTTGATTTCTAGGCTGGAAATCGTTTTTCTCCCTGGTGGCAGGCTTGTTCTCCACGGACATCATTTCCATAAGTCTTTCCATATTCTTCATCATCAATTCAAATTTTTCGTTTGATGATCGAGATGTAGAGGGTTGTGCGTCCCCTTAGGGATTCTTCCCATTTCTGTCAAATTTTTTTTTGATCTTTTCTGATGCCATTAGATTTACTTCAACTTCAATCGCATCATTCATCATAGCACCTAAGTTATTAGATCTTCTTTCTCTTAACAGAAAGGCAAAGTCACTGTCAAAAGAATCAATGTATCGAAGCTAGGTAGCTTCGGGAGGCGGTTCGACTTTCGTGGGGATTGAATTATAAAATTTCATGAATCTAGACGAGAACTCTTGCACTGTTTCCTTTGGTGATGTTTTTATATTGTTTTACTGAGTTAGTAACTACAGAGGATTCTTTTTATCACCCCATATTGCAAGAAACAACATTTCAAAAGCTGCAAAATCAGGGGTGCCCACTACTTGAAGGGCCTTGAACCACTTTCTAACCTCCCTTGAGAGGCTCTGCGCAAACAATATCATTTTTTGCATCCTCATGATCAACCTCTTTCAGAACAACAAAATCATTAAACCAATCCAAGGGTTTTTGGGCAGAAGAATTTCATTCGACATCATATAATTTGATCCTCTGATTATAATTCTGGGGGAAATCATGTAATTGGGTCGGCAAGGCAAGAGGGGTGAACCTGACAACCATGACTCTAGGATGGTTTTGAACTGGCTGGATGGTCTGAGTGGAGATTATGGAATTTTGCGAGGGGTTAGTTGGTATCACAAATTGGAATTTTTTCTCATCGAAAACTATTTCATTCAGATAGGATTCTGATCTGGACCTAAACAGAGTTTGTTCAAATAGTAAATCAAAGTCAAGTTCATTGATGCTTTGTACTTCATCTTTGGGTAAATATAGGTTCATGTCCAAGTAATATAACGGGTCAGGTATCCTTTCCTTTTCTTTGCATAGAAGTTTTTTGGGATCAGACACAGACGCTACAGATTCTGGATCAGAGTTTGCTTTGGTGTAAACTTTCTTAGGAGCCATGATTTCTGATTCTGACTACTATGTTCTATTGATCTTATTTATTGGAATCATCAGGGTAAAATAATTTTCAACCAATATAGGTGTCTGACCCACTGTTACCCTTAGGGGTCAAAACTACAACTTTAGTCATTTTCCCAGGGAAAGTTTTTTCAATTTCGTCCCCGGCAACGGCGGCAAAATGTTAGCTCTCTGTAAATTTGTTTGGCTGAAAAACAAATAAGAGAGGTAACCTACAGACCAACATTAAGACTGGAAACTAGCCTTTCCAATCTAGATAGGGCTCTCTATGAGACCTAGTCTCTGATAGATAATGATTTTGGATTGTCGACTAGATTTATGTGTTTGGGAAATGTTTTTGGTTTTGTTGGCAAGGAAATACAGAACTTTGGGCTATGGAGTCAACCTCCTGAAATCGAGAGAAATCAATAACTGGTAAATGAAACTTTGATAGGATAAATGATAAACAAGCAATGGTCTTTCAATTTAAATGTCATCGTGTATTGCAGAAGAAAAAAGTACATAAAGCAAATCAGAGCACGATTAAAGATGAATTTTGACTTACTTAGAAGAAAACACAGAGTTTAAATGGTTGAGTCTAAAGCATCATGCAATGAATTTTAAACTTGTCAGACGTTCCAATTTAAACAAAGAGAACATACATGAATTTATAGGAAAAAGGAAGTACATAAATAGGTAAGATCACAATACATCAAACCACCACCATTAGAATCTTTTCGTCAAAGCTTCGGGACTTCTGCATTGTTATTTCTATTCAGGTTCAAATATTGCATTCAAGAGTCCTTTGTCTACACTACTATTCCAAACCAGATTACATTGAAAAGATACAATATATAGGAAAACCATGCCCCCTCAGGCCGTTATGCCTCAAACTACTTCTCCTGGAATTTTAGATTCAGTTACTTTCTTTCAGATGACCTTTTGAATAGAGTTTACTAAAAAAGGAAATCTGACTGCACCCAATCATATCATAATCGACACCTTCATCTTAATCATTTAGTCATGAGTAATATTTGATCATCAGGTTGTGATGCATCGGCGTTTTCTTTTACAGGGTGCCCAAGTGATCGAGCACACTGTCGGAAACTTTTCCACCTTGTGTAACAGGCTCTGGTTGTTGTTGTGCGATCATTTGTTGTAGCATGCACGTGGCATGTTAGTGTAGTGGATGTCCGTTTTCAGTCACTCGTGTGACTCTAGGCAGCAACGATGTTTGGGAGGCCACACATCTCTTCCAAAACTGACATGTGTTTCACTTACACTTGTCCTCCTCAATAGGTAAGTTTGGAGCATCTGCACGATGAATATTCACCGTGGGGGTGCCCCATCAGACTTCTTGTTACCGGCAGGAAACAGGACATGTGGGGAAAAATATTCCATGCCACGATCAAAAAAGACAAAATGGGGTTGTCTTATTCATGCCTTTGGCCTCACCTGCAACCTTGAAACTCTGACTGTTTTCCTAAGAGACCAGTTTCGTCTGTTTAGATTCTTCACTTGTCTCCACAAGACCACATTCCCTTTCATCTTTTCTTGAGCACTGGTGAGAGCCACACGGGCATTATCCATGGTCGTTCTACATTCCTTGAAGTGCTCTGCGATTCTTTCCTCTGACAACCTTGTTTCCTCCCACAGCTGAATGATTACATCTTGCGCCTCTCTGAGCTGTCTTTTGAGCCAATTTGCATTCCCTGCTTGGCTCTACAACGCTTTCGTTTTGACAGTACTTTCTGCCAACTGTCTTCTTAATTCTCTATTTTTCTGATACAATTCGGCAATAGTGAGTTGTGCTTGCTTCAATTGCTACAACGATTCTTGCATTTTCATCACCTGACCTTCTTTGTCTTTCACCGCTTCCCCTTCTTGAGCCTTCAACAGGTTCCAGCCAAAAGATGCGCATGAGTAACCTCATAGCAGCAGACTGGGTGCATGGTTCATTGGGAGCTTGGGTCTCCTCGGGCTTCTTAATCAACATTTCTCTACCTCTTTTCTGGGGTGTTGGTTGGTGGGATGACAAATCTTCTATTTCCTTTCCCTTTCCCGTAGCCTCTTTCATTATTACCTATGCGCTGTGGAATGATGTTTCCCTTGTGGATAGAGGAAGGTCTCCTTTGGGGTCTCTGGGGATGTCGGCTGAAATAAAAAATGAATCCCAGTATCTGTCCATCCGTCTCAATTCTTTGACCACCAACAACTTGATCAATGACAAATGGAATAAATTTTTCCCTGGTTGGTCAGCCTCGGCCTAAACATTGTCTGCCATCTTTTTTAGGCTTCGATGCAAGAAGAAAGGTAGATTCAAAGGTTTTTTCCCTGTGAAGTGCATCAACAGCCTGATGTGGTATTGGTATACTCTGTCAAACCTTCCTTCATAGGTGAAATACAGTCCAATTACCTTCAGGAGCTTTTGGAAAGGCTCCCGGAGGTACTGACTTGGAACGCCTACTCTGATTTTCCCATTTAGGAAGTTGGGCTTGATAAAGTATTCATAGTAAAAAACATCTAAAGGCGTGCCTTTAAACCACTTTTCACCGCGTGGAGGGATATCCATCGCAACTGACAGAGTTTCCTCCATCACTGAGAAGGTGATTCCTGCAATGGTCACGTGGAACCCATTAAACTTGAGGGTGAAATGCTCAGCCAGCTTCACATTGTATCCTTTCATCTTTTCAGAAAAGCACATACATCTGACTTGTTCAAAAGATGCCATGATCTTCAGATCTTCGTTGATTAATTCTAGGTCTTGAGGCTTAGACCTCACGGCCCTGCCACTTTGTGCCTTCTTTCTTATGCTTTGGGATGTTGTCATGATGCCAATATGTATTTGTTTCGCACACGCGGTGATGAACGGTAACACCTTCTCTGTGCAAAAAATGAGAATGATGTACTTCACAGAGACCTTTCGAAAAGGAAGTGACAGAAAATTAGCGCGACAAGCAAAATTAGCCACAAGAGTCCATGGCGTGGTTGTAAGGTGCAATGAAAATTTTCAACGCAGTAGGTGATCGGCACGGTGGAAGACAACAACGGGAGGCTCATCGCAGTAGGGAATCACAACAAAAAATTCCAACGCGGTGGCATGGTACTGGGAGACTTGTCTCAAGATAGAGAATTTAGGCACATAAATAAATCCAGTGTGACAGGAAGAAAATCCAAAGAAGAAAGGTTGATAGTGAGAAGAACTATTGTCCAACACTCTAGTTCACAATGAACTCCAACAGACTTTAAACAATAATTGAGAATGAAGAAGGAGACGCGGCAACTTGAATGAATAGACTCACAATACGAACGATGGCAATCAACCTTCCCACAACGAAGGGCTCCAGGACTTGCAGAAAAAACCACAGACAATGCACAAACCTGGAAAGTAAAGGGGAGGCCTGCAAAGTGATCAGTATTCATACTTGAATGGGAAAGGAAAGGAATCATGGTAGAGGATGATAAATCCATCGCGACGAGAAGTTTGGAAGCAGGCTGAAGATTTGTGCAGCAAATGCATGCGACGGGTAGACTTCGAAGTGTACAAAGTACATATGATAAGAGAGGTAGAGTATATGTGATATGAAAGCTGTGATTTTTTATCTTTCTGACTTCATAATTAGGTGATGATGTTCATTATATCCATCGACGTGACCTTTATCCCAACAACTTGCCTCGATCTCTGGCATGTAAATTCCCCTTTTCTGACAGGACTCGATCTTTTGGGAAAGGGACCTTTACAAGTTGCACATGATTAATCATTACACCTTTTCCTGAATCCAAGGGCCAGACCTGCTACTTGCTGATTTCGACCCATTCGTTATTCGGTTCTTGACTTCACACGCTTTGACACACAGACTACGACTCATCTAGGAATGACTCCAACTGTAGAAATTATGGTGCTAACATACTGAATCAAAAATTCTTATGTGGTTAGCTCTATTAGACAAGGTACTGACTTGGGACCATTTACAAAAAAGAGGTAAGGTGGGACCTAGTAGGTGCTCCTTGTGCAAACTTCACGAGGGAAAAATATACCATCTATTTCTGCATTGTTCTTATTCCTTTTAGGTTTGGAAAGAGGTTGAAGGGTTTCTTAGTTTTGACTCTCTATGGCATGGTTTAAATATTAAATCTTTCTTCCATTCTTGGTTCTCAAGGAAGGAACTAGAAAGTATTCAAGTAGTGCCATATAAGATTCTGTGGGGAATTTGGCTTGTAAGGAATGCATGATTTTTCAAGGATAAACAACTCCCTACTTTCCAAGTCTCTACTCAGGTGATGGGATCACTTCCTTATTTCAAGGAGGTCCCCAAACAAATTGCTCCTAGGGGTCTAGGAGAACTACAAGTGGATAAATCTATTCCTTGGGGACATTTTGATGGAGCTTGTCAAGGGAAAAACATGGTTTTTGGTCTTGGTTTTTCCTTCTTCCTTTCTGATTCAAATTACTTTCATTTCAAAGAAAATATGGGTAGTGGGACCAATAACATTAGAGAATTTATGGCTCTTTTTCATATGATAAAATTTTCCTTGGGTAGGGGTATGAGATCCTTCCAAGTATTTGGTGACTCCCTTCTGTTCATAATTGGATGTGTGACCAAGTTCATATTCAAAACATTAGACTACTTGTTGTAGCTAAACAATTGAAGGATATCGCTAGAGATTTCCAGGATATTAGGTTCACTCATATATGTAGAGAGAAGAATGAGGTTGTTGATCAAAATTTCAAAGATGTGGGATTAGAGTTAATGGGGAATCATTTTGTCCTTTCTGAATTCCATGATGGTAATTGTGTTGTTATTAGACAACCTTATCTTGATGTATTTAGAATTTATCATTTATGATCAAGTCTATAATACGTTAGTCAGGGACATTTTGGTGACAATTATATATGTCTTTTTGTTTAGCTTTTGCTTAGCTCTAGTTTTTGTAGTAATTGATTCCCCTTTGAAGGACCTTTTTGGACAATGCTTGGAGCACCTTATATTGTATTTTCTATTCTACTTGAATAAGAAATGTGTTTTTTTACTTGGAAAAAATGTGTGTGTATGTGTATCATCTTAGCCCCTAAGTGAGTGAGAGCAATATTTTCACTGTACTCACCCTCCAACTTGTAATCCAAAGTGAGATATTCCTCACATCTCAAGAAGAATATTTTCACCGCACCCACCCTCCAACTTATAAACCAGAGTGAGACATTCCTTGTGGCTCAAGAAGAATCTATAAACGACAATTTCCTCATGAAGAGTGATCATGCCAAGTAGGATTTGAATTCTAATAGGGAGCATAACAATTTATCTTTTCAACCACCCAAGCTAAACCTGATTGACTTTCAAGACTAAATTAATTATATTATTTTTGTTAATATATATATATATAATTTTCATAATGATTATATATAATTAAAAAAATAATGATAAAATTTAAAATCAATGTAGTGTTATCTTCACTATAATAACAATGAATACATCAAAATTGTCATGTAACCATCTCCCTCTATCACCACTTTTAAGGAAGGATACAATTTTTGTCTTTTTCCATAGACCTTATACTTTGGGATTCTGTATTCATTTCCATTTGAATTAACCCTACTTGTGTGGGTTGAATACCATGCACAACACCCTTTTCATGTTTCCATCAAGCCCTTTTTAAATAATTTCCGCAACAAGATAAAGTCAACAAAATGTCCCCAAAGTTGGTGAAAAGGGTTTGACAAACATTCAAAATTAGAAAGTTTGAAGTTCTATTCAAAGGATCTTGCTCCATATTGGCATTTGACATGCAACCATGCCAATATGCATGAATGATTCAAACTAAACATGTCCATCACCATCCAACTTCAAATATGTAACTTATATCTAGACCAAATAAACTATAAGGCAATTTCAAATTTAAAATAACATGTAGAAAAACCATGCAACTTCATACATTCATGAATCCACTTTTAATATTCATACATAAACAACATACAATATTTATGAACATAATTATACAAGAATTCATAATAGATATGGAAAAGTTATCTTTGAAACAAATTGGTCTAAGGAAACTACTCGATGGTGAACAATTTTCCAGCCAATTGTAGGCATCCATTGTAGATACTACCCCCAAGCCATGCTATGAGGCCACTTAGGTGAAGGAAACAAGTTAAAGAATCTTAGGTTTTTCACCCATCCAATTTATTTCAATCTTGGCCAAGCTGTACACCATAGAACACTCTAGTTAACTATCCAACCAACCCAACCATGGCACTCACTTTTAGTGTCCCACACAACACAAGGAATATATTTCCTTTCTCTACTGAACAATCCTTCATGAATCTTCTTTCCTTCAGTGCTATTTAATATGTGCAAAAGGAGTCTAATTTGTTGTTGGTCTTTATGAAAACCCAACAAAGTTTAATGTTGGCTCCTAAGAACTCAATAATATACAATCTACAGAGAAAGAGATGGTTTCCTATCAACACAACCTTTATGTTCCTTTCCATCCTCCCATCTCTCTTCTTATGTCCATAGTCTTCTCTTTCAAAACTCTACTTGATCATCTATAGGTTCGAATCCTGATCTCTGGCATGATAAAGCAACTCTAGAACATCAAAAGTGTGCAAGTATGGAGAAAGATTTAAATGAGAATGGTTGAGAGTGCAACATGGAAATCATGGGATTAAAGGAATGGAGTGAAAGAAGTCAAATAAATGGAGTGAATGAACCAATAGTAATAGTCCATTCATTTTTTCATGAAGAGAGTGCATGAGAAAAAAAGATGGTTTGAATTTCCATGAGGTTTGAATTCCTATGGGGATGGGGTCTCTTACACCCCCCAATCGTTGTACTCAACTCCCACATCTTCATAACTAAGGGAGGTGGACTTCCCCACCAACCATCACTTGCATTCAATGACTAGTAGTTGGGGTTCTTTAATAAGGCGCATGGTGAAAATGAACAAAATTTAGGAAACTTGGGAAACTTAGCATTATTTTCTAACCCCAAACTCCTTTTCCTATTCTCCTATAGTGGAATTATAGTCCCTCTCATTCTCTCAAAAACCAGCCTTGGACCTTTATATTAGTTTTCTAAATAATATTTACATATCTTGAGTATACCATGTGTTAGCACTAGAAGTTGTCCCTGTATTGCTTTAGGAACAAGCCTAACACATCTTATTTCAAAAGTTTAAAAGAAAAAGAATTTTAAGAGTTGGGAGGATCACACTCTTGATCTTAAAGGGGCTTAAGGCATAAGTTGTCAAGATCTCTTCTCTATGTGCATGAGATCAGGTAAACAAAACCACTATTTGAGCCAAGTGAGAGTAGGGTATATGTTGAAGAAGAAAAAGTGAAACAAGACTGGTAACCATAAAAGAGCAATCTGTTCTTTGATATAATTAACCAATAGAAGAATAAATCTCAAACTCAGAAATATTTTATGAACTAGATTTAAAAGATCTTAAACACACATGTGGTGAAGATTGAACTATAAAAATAGATAAACCCTCTCAGCACATACATACAACCATATAATCATATAATAGTAATAATGTGTTCAATATGGAGAATTAGAAATGATAAACAAAAGAGAATGATACACACCAACTAATGACTTCATTAACCACTGAAATATTTACACAGATAAGGTCGATCCAAACACTTGTATAAGATAAAATCCTTAAGGAAAACAGGGATCCAACCCTTTCTTCA